>JAQFYE010004331.1:0-13579 GCA_034694305.1 Protaphorura glebata
TAGAGATGGTTTTGCAATATTTGGGAGGAACCCTTTAGTGCAGTAATGGCGACGTCAATAGAAAGTTGTTTAGGTAACTCCTACTCAGACAGAAGGAATTTGGGAAAACTTCATATCTCCAACGATATTGTCTACTGGGACTTTGTCTAATTCTTCCAGGGATATCTCAGTACATGGAAGTACATTTTGCCCATCAGATGCTCAATCTAATCCAAGATATACAAGATATCAAGATATACACATTGCCTGGAATTTATTTATAGCTGTTGGGTTAGTCGCTGCGTTGGTCGCAATAAATAATTCTCTCACATCTTACCTCCTTAATAATTATGGAGGTAATTAATTTAGTTATTGTTCTAAATAAATTGCGATTTATATTGACTAGCTCTATACGGAATTCTTTTTTGCCGACAATGAGGAAGCTGCATTCAGTAACTACGGACCGCGGGTGTCTTCGACTTCGAATTCATACTTGCCTACGTAAATAATTGTGTTAGCCAAAAATTGTTCGTATTAATAGGTGTACTAGTATTAGGATATTTTGTAATCAAAATTTTGAAAATGTGAAAAGGTGGCGTCAAAATTAAATAATTTTCTATTTCTGTACGTTTTACCGACCGACATAATAGTATATGCGCAGCCGTTTGAAGAACAACAACAACCGGACACAATCTGGTTTGAACTGGTTACGTTTCATATTACTACTCATTTATTTTTTCTTGACTATCGTTTTAGTGAGATATACTCACAACTGTATGGTGAGGTAATTTATGTGATCAGGCACTAATTGTTTCACACTCTGGACAGAAGGTTATAAAATAGTTTTCTAAAATTTTAACTTCTTTCTTCCACCTTGGTTAACTTATCACGTGAAATCAACTATAAAAGCATCCAGGTAGTGAAATGTGTTGACAACATAAGACTTCTCTTAAAACTCATGTCACGAGTCACCGAGTCACGACCACTATTTAGGTCTTAAAATACATTAAAAAAATTGTAGAACTTTATGTTCTTTGAGGGACATCATTCGGTACAGCTCAACAGATATCATAGTGAGAAGATGTAGATGCGTTAAATCGTTTCAGCTGAATCCATTTGATTTTGCATGATTCCATATTTCCCGAACATTCTTGTCGTCCAAAGTTTTTTGTCGCACCGCCAACAGACATCATCCCAACAGGACAAATAAAATAATTGTATGTTTTATTGTGTCCGTCAAGGTAATCCCTCCAAATTCTATGAATTATCAACAGACAGATGGATTAAGTTAATCGGTTGAACACTGGAAGACACGTAGTGAAAGAATTCGAAAATTACATGTCCAGAGATTGGGATTTGGTAATTTTGTTCAGTGAACTCTGTGTTACTGATACTGAAGCGAAAGCTTTCATTCAAAAAAGGCTAAATTTTATTATTTTACTTGCAATAGCAGCAGCGAATTTGAAAACATTTGGAGAGCGAGAGACAGATGTAAATGTGAAATCTTCTGTCTTTCCGTGAAATCCGTGCGTTGTTGATCCTTCTCCTACCCATTATTTTAGGCCAGCGGTTGCTATCTGTACAGGTACAATTTTACTGAAATAATAGAGGTATTACACACGCACTTTCAAATATTTCTGCCACCCCCCCCCCCGCACACAGCACTAAATTGTGAAATTAAGGCATACCCATGTGTAATTCAAATTAGCAGAGAGACGGATCAACAACATACTTTTGCTCTTTGACAGATTCGTTATAAGAAACGGAAAACAACTGGGCTAGTTATTGAGCACACTAATAATTACATTTTTGAATTCTTCGTATCGTACGGACAGAAATACAATCGACGGTCATACAATTTGCAAAATAAAGCTAGTGCACAGAACAAAGGTATCCAGGAAAGTTGTACCATGAGACTCTCAAGTAATTAAATTATAACATTTTTTGCAATTTTACCACCAAAATGTGATGACAATAAAAACTGTCATGAATGAATAAAATAATAAGTTCCACCACGGACTACAAGGAATTGCAGCCTTTCGACCTAATTTAATCTATATTCTATAGAAATAAATTTTCGAATTCTGGCGAGGCGTCTCAGTTAATATTTTTTGAAAAGTTGCAAAATCCCAGCCTGAAATTAAAATGCATGTGTAAGTAACTTGTATTTTGGAAGTTCAAGAATAGACGATATCGTATTATGTATTTCTGAAAAAGCCAAGTTGTCTGCGAATCCAGACGAAACCGAGACGAGTAAAATACGTCAAAAATAGAACTCAAAAAATAAAGGAAATTATACCTACTTTTTACGATCCAAATCAGGCAAATAATTATTGAGTACATTAGTTTATCGTATTTCAAATTATTATTTGTTGAAAATGGCAAAAATAGTATTAATTAACAAAGTTAAGCCAAAATTGTACGAAAATTGCAACTCGTTGACAGAATATCTCTGCGCTCGACAGTAAATGCAAAAGATATTGATATTTTTACAAATCAATGAGTTTACTGTATATCTGGTAAATAAAATGAAACACAATTGATTTGGGACGAATGGTCCAATTGTGCACGCTTTACGTCTGGTAAAATATACAATAATATGATAATTAGAAATATTGGTATTGTGTAGGTTACTAATCCCGTGGGTTCCAAGTTCCAATAGCAAAATTATGGATAAAATGCATGGACTGGATAGATTGAATGAACTTTTTCGAAATTGCATTGCAAAACAATTAGAATCATATGCCAAATTACAAAATATGAGGACTTCTTCTATTTATCACTCTCAGGAGTCTTTTACGCTGGGTCATAAAATACGAAAACTTCATTGAGAAATACGATTAGGGATCCAACCGAAAGAATAAGCGTATTTTGTTGAAAATCCGACCTCTCTAAAAAATTGTATCAAATAATTGACCCGAATCTGGATGGGCTTCATACGCGGTAAGGGAACCAAACTGAGGTTTCACAGTATACTCAATTTTATACCCTTTCACCGGTGGTGTTCGAGAAAATTGACAAAATGACAACTCCGAAGTTTAAAAAGAATAGACCGCTAATCTTTAGTAAACTTCGAATGCTGGGGGTGGTTTCATTTCAAAATTCCGAAATATTTTTCATCAAGCATTTCTTGCAACAGTATATTGGACTGACAACTTGCATTTATCGGGATGCTCCCTTTTATCGAAAACTTAATTTCTCTTACTCCGTCATATAGTCATATTGGGGGTTTACAAAAAAGTTTACGCTTTCCGAGCTATCCAGGAGTTTTAACACTTAAACGAAACGCTAAGATGGATGGATTATTTAGTTAAAATCGAAAAGAGGGGAAAACAATGCGAGGTAGGCATTTCTTTTATGATGGCAAATAATTTAATTTTACATTGTTGTCAACATTCGTACCAGTAACGATTTTTGCATTATTTGTAGTCTGTCTTTTAATTCTATTTTCTGGATTGTTCGGCCTGAATCTCATCAGGTATACGTAACTATAAGTAATTATGTTGATTCCAAAAGTACACATGACTACTATTTTTGAATTCCGAAATAATGGCCCAGAAATTATGAAGTTAAGCCGACTTATTAGTTATTATTTGTAAGGAGATATTTAGTCACGATTTTCGACTTTAATTTATTGTCCTTGAATTTTAAAATAAACTATTGTTTACATTAAATTATTTTTTTTTCTAAAAATGAAAAGATAATATCGGAAAAATATTAAATCCATTGTTTATTCAGTTGTCCTAACGCATTATTTCATGGTTTAATATATCAATTTGCATGGAAGGTATATTCGGTATTCCATTTAAATAAACTTTCTTCGCTTCATGCTAACTATATCAAATCGATGTTTTTTGAAATCATGATTATATAATAATTAATAAGATCATGATTAAATATTTTATCATGAATTAGATGTTTACAAATGCGTCCAGGCAGTTTTACACTTTATTTAATTTTATTTCTTGTCAAACCTTCAGGAATACATGCAATTTCAAGTTTTGCAACTTGACTTAATACATTATAACTTTTTTTAAATCCAGAAAGTTCACAATTTATCAATATCAAGTTAGGCTTGTTAATTTTCCGGATTAATTAATTATTACACAAGTTTTTTAAAGTTAATTGTTACTCGATCTTGAGTTTTTGGGTTTAAAGTTCATCTCTGTCTACAAAATCCTCATCCTTGCAGAATTCGTAGCTGATACTTGCAAAATGTTTCTCGTCGAATCCTAATGATTTTGCATGTGTCAAAATCTTCTTGATGGTCTTTTCACTCAAAGTTTTCGTATTGCTGATAACTCCCCAGCTGGCTTCGTCATCTCCCCAACAAGTTGAAAAGAATATGAACGTTTTGTTGTCAGTGAGTGTGACGTATGCGGTTCCATCACTTTCTGTAAAATTAACAAATTAAAATTAACAATTAAAATCAGTCGCAGAAGAGTGCGACAGAAAGCAAGGTTGCCCTTGCTTTCTTACTGGGCGAGTGCTCGGTCTCTTTCCTTGGAATCAAAAAATTTACATGACTGACAATGTTTGCTATTGAATTAAAAAAAAGGTTATTCCACACTGGATCCTACTACTTGGGGCTAACAAAAAACACCGATGCAAAGCAATGCATTAACTAAATAATGTTTTATTTCAAAAAAATTGATATTGATCGCTTCGTAACTCGAAAAGATTGAGTTACCCCTAGTAGGACGGAGAAACTCCATTAGAGAAAACTGGACAGTAACAAAAACAGAGGGTAATTTAAAAAAAGCCAGTGCTCACTTGGTCACATTAGTTTTAATTTTTCATTTCGGGTTTAACCATTCGTTGACTTACTTGAGTAAGGTGCCTTGAATGTAAAGACGGTCCAGGTCTTGTCGACTGGTGTAAGGTTGAACAGTGTTGTTTTCCCGTTAAATTCGACCAATGGTGAAACCCCGCCGTCTCCCCATTTCATAATCAAACACGCATCCTTGTACATTTCATCTTCCTGAATTTCCGAAATTGGAGTATTTTTTACTTCTGAGGCAAGTCTGTAGAGTTCTAATTTACTGAAGTGCGAGAAGTACCATTTCGCGGATTGGGTCTGAAAATATTTAAGAGACATTCATGTTTAATAAATCAAAGGTTATATGAACATTCGTCGTTTCAAATTTCGAATCTACGACCAAAGGTATAATTTCGAATGATTGGGCGTTGGCCGTGCGCGGTCACACGTGTGTATTTGATGAGCCGAATATTCATTCCGATCCCACACACCATCCGATTCCGAATATCTTTATTATTCATAGTAAGCAAGCAAGGTGACGGAGTGACAATGACATTTGACACGCAGGGAACTTTTAATTTATCACTGACCTTATGTTATATACAAAAAAAACATTTTGCTTTTAAATTCAAAAAATTTAATTCTTTCGGAAAAAGAAATACACAATGGATTATCTGGAAATCTGAATCCCGGTTATCCCGGATTTCTTGAAGAAAGTCCAAGAATCGCAGAGCATGTTTTTTTTTGTTCAAAAATTAATTTCGATACAAGTTTGTATTGTCCGTCAAAAGTCACGACTCTTAGCACCAGCGTACCCTAACCTTAACATGGTAAACAGGAACCCCAAATTAAAATGGCCAAAATCGATACAGATTCGGCAAAAATTTTCGGCCAAAATCGACGCCGAAGCCGAAATTTCGTTATTCGGCCACTGGCCGAAAGTCGATTTCGGTACATCACTAAAATGGACCAACCATGACCAAAATACCATTTACTTGCATTTACCACTATTCTCGAAACGTTTACAGTCATTTTAATTTTTGAGCAGTCACAGAGTTTTCCCTCTTTACCTAACACGCAGGAAGACACAATTTTTGAATAAACACAATTGTCACAATTACTCAGCATTAAATTGAATGAATGGATTAGTGAAAAATTATAGTTCAATTTTTTAATTTAATTTGAAACAACAAACAAATGCCACTCACCCATTTTAAATTCACAATTTTGGCAAGAGGCGACGGTGGGTTCCGAAGACAGTGCTGTTTCTCCTTGACCGATTCTTCGTCCAAACCCAACACTGTTTGACTGATCAGTAAACACCAAAAAATCACTGCAACCGCAAATACCTTCATTTTTCGTCCGTCCGGTCAGTCTGCTATCTGCTTTCTTCAGTTTCAAAGTAACTCGCCAAAGGTCAAACAAATCCAAAGAGCAAAATCCGCGACTTTCTGACTTCTGATTCAAAATCCAGAAAATCGAATTGACGCGCTGAGAACCGAAAATTGGCGCGAAAAGACCATAAACTACGCCATGTTAAGGTTAAATGTTTTTACCCTATTTATTCACGGCCTACTACATTTTTCATTTCGAACTAGCTCATTTCCTGGCCCGAATGTTGACAACAGTGATAACTGACATTCTCGACCGTAGTAAAAGAAATTATCTTAACGAACATTCGACAACAATTTCAACTTTGAACAGAATACATAATATTTACATGTTAATCAATTTCTTTCATGTGCACTACAACAGTTTACGCCATAAATGTCTACGAGGGAACTACTACGTTAAGAATCAAGGTAAATAAAACTATCTCCCTTACAGGTAGGCCAGTACTGAAAATAATTTTCAAACTCTCCATTTTGCAACGGATGAATTTTCGACGGGCAATCCCGTGGCAACCTAATATGAAGTGCATGGATATGGATTGCATGGGGCATTATTGACCTGTGGAGTCATTTTGTAAACAACGAGGTGCTCATGGTAGAGACCTACGTATTTCCCATTTACTTCTTCAGCACCAGTCTAAAAATAACAACTCGTTCTAGTACCCAAGAAGTTTCAACCGTTTGTTTTAAGTATTTAAGTTTTTGCACTTTTTTGTTTGTTTGGACTTACCGGCTCTCTTTACTATCCGTCCACCCTCTTTGCTAGTACCTATTAAGGAGAGCGTAGTCAAGGTTCCTTGTTAAAAGAATGATGACTGCGAGACGGAGACTGTTAATATATTTATTTTATTATGGTCAACAATTTCAGTTTCCACTGCTGTCTACATAAGGACTGTTCGACACACCCTGATTTACAGATATTAAATGTAAACTGAAACAAGTTTATGCACTTCAGTTAGTTCTTCGGTAGCCCTTGTTATTTTACTACGTGGAGGATACGATTCCGTCCAAAGTGTCTAGCAATTTGCTGAGCAGCATGGTGGTGTCATTACCGCCATTGCTCTTATCCCAATTTCAAAGAATTCGAGGACAAGATATGGTGTCTGTCCTGGAAGCTCACGTTGATCTTGATATACACATGTTAGGGTGTAAGTAGAAATAGAGGTAGCATCTAGCAGAATGATACGAAAGCTATTTTAAATGTAATTAGGTTTACTCAAATTATATTTCTGACTTTCTATTTGATTTGATTTGTCTTTTGGTTGCAGCACCGTCTTATAATTCTATCAAATGTCATGCTATGAAAACTAAAGCTTAGGTTTTGTAGAGTGTTGTCTCATTTAAGTCTAAGGCTAGTTCTGGAATTCTGAAGTAATTATTCCTTCACCAAATTGTCGCTTATAGTTTATTCTGAGTTTAAATCGTCCTCTCTTCGTAGTATGTTCTATTGGCTAGACTCGTAAAAACGGAAGAATCTGTTGTACAACTAAAGTGTAGGCTTAACAGAATTAAAGTTTTAGCTGAATGCTGGAAAATTGCTTTCCAGTAATTGTTGATGATCCAAAAAAAAGAATTTCACTTAACTGTCTTCAGTATTTTTAGGAATCCACTTTTAACGTAAGAACCTTGAATTACATTTAAGATTAGGACCTGAGATAGTGCTGATATATCGTAATTTAAGAAATTTCGAAGATAGTTAAAATTTCTTTAAACATTCCAACCTATCCTTACGCATATTTCACTGTAAGTTTCCTGAAGGTGCCAATAATGCAATATAATCGATGGACTGTGCTAGTGTGTTGTCTTCATTCAGGCAACCTAAGATTATCTGTGAGGATTCGAAATTCAGGTATGGTGCTCACCAACTTTAAAATTATAGAAATACATAATCAGGGATCAGTCAATAAATACAGAATAATATATTCTTATAATTACAAATGAATTGTTTTGAATACTTTCGAATTATTGACTAATTGTGTCACAATCTCGGTCTAATGTTTTGTGTGTCCGTCAAAACAAGACTGATAAACGAACAAACGGAATCAACCTAAACGATAATTTGTATTTCTTTATAATTTTTTAAAACATTTTAGTCACCTAAATTTAACACATGGTGATCTAAAAATATTTGATACTATTTGGTCAATCTGTCTTAGTGAATTCTCGTACATGCATTATTCTCTCGTGGACTCACTTTGAAAATAACGGATTAGAAGTGAGAACTACGAATTATCCGAACAAATAGCCAACCTGTTCAATGTAGAAATGGAAGAACACATTAACAAAATTGCTCACTAGCATCGATTTAAATATTTTAACACAATGCATTGATTTCTTGGCCAAATGCATGCAAAATATGCATTGGCATGGGTTTTTCACCTTCCAATTTATCATTTGCACACTTTTCTGATTTTTTTTTCGATTTTTGAAGTAATTTTGGGTCTTGAGATTGGAGTTTGGAGAAAACCGATGGGATTTCTGATGCAATATTTTAAGAATAAAGACTTCATTTTGTTCTTTGGACTTGAAAAAGAAATGTAAATTTTATTAGAATTCTTCAGTGCACATTTGATCAAACTGAAAAATTCGGCATGCCACCCTACGAATATTCAATAATTTAATTGATAGCATCCTCTATGAATTCTTTTAGCCAAATCGATGAGTTGCACTACGAGTAGTTCTATGCTAAGCCCGGACCGACAAGCTTAAATGAAAAACTATCCATGAACTCAGGAAGAAATTCCAATGCGGGAAATCCTAAGGAACAACCATGCTTTGTCTGTCCGAATGAACGAACACCCTACATACATAGCAAAGTATTAAGAAGCTGGCTTATCACTAAGCTACGATGACGGATTGACGCGATACATTCGGTAAAAGTTGTATTTTCATAATATAGTCTTAGGCAATAAAGCCATTGATCTTTAATATTTTGTTGTGCCAGATATTAAAAATGAAGTAGGTTGAAAATAGTCAGGTGAGGACACTAAGGAATCAATGACAGCGTTCTTTTGAACAACGCTACAACTCATGTTTTCAATTAATAAAGTTGGATCCAAAATTAATTTTTGTTGTACAATCTAAGAATTTTAAAATTCCTCAAATTTTTTTCAAAGGCATGCTACGGTAAGGATGTCTAACATGTACTTACGGAGCTATAACTTTAGGAACCTGAATATTCCAACGAAGTTTTCATGGCTTGTCAGGTACAGCGCCAAGAAAACCGCCTCAAAAACGTTAAAAAGTGGTTTTAATGATCTGATCGTAATTACCTGGGACTGATATTTCAATGCAAGTAGACTATGGTCAGATATGTGTAGGAGCGACTCACTGAACACGTAGAAACAAACAAGGCGTGTTATATTTATTAATTATCGGTTGTTGAATACATTTTTTAAACTGTATAGGAAATATTTACTGGGCATTCGCTGCCATTAGAATTGAAGTCAATGTTTCCACCTATGAGATTATTAAGCTTGACTCTTCTCGTCAGTATGGGCGAAAGAAATGAACGAAGTGCACCAATTTATAATTTGGAAGATTGGAAGTGAACCAAAATGAAATGAATCAAAACAGATGGACCAAGTTTATTAGAGCACTATGGGTTGATCAGGGCATATTCGAGATTTGACCTCCGGAATTTCGAATTCAAAAATTTCAAGCATTCATTCGTGGTTGAGCAAAAGTCAAACTTTGAAAAATTCACGCATTTGTTACTTCGTTATTTAGAAGTAAAAAAATATCTAACTTTACACCGTAACTGAAAGGTTCATCAAGTTCTTTTGAATTAATAAAAAAAAACGCCAATGAGAATTCAAATGTGCGAGAATGCATTCATAACATTTCGTATTAATTTACATTAATATCGGACTATGGCATTATCAAGCATAACGGGGTACCGATTTTGGGTCTGCCTGTTTGTCGCGAAACTGTTATGACCGAAACGGAGGAAAATAATGGGTACGGAGTTGCCAATTCATCCAAAGCAAATTTGAGCCATTCAAAATGTTAAAAGATGAGTTTATGGGATGGGGGGGGGGGCGCCAAATTTCGGTCGGACCTAATTACGACAAGTATATGAAATGTAGAGAATTCTTAAGGAACAAAATGGCAGAAAGAGAAGCAACACATAGAGACTACCTGTTATATGATTAAAGCTTTCGAAAATATTGGTGGTCGCCTAGATTTCCACAAAAGAAAAGTTTTTTTTTGACGTTTCTTCTTAAGAATGTTTCACCGATTTTGAAGTGTGCATGTGCTTGATATCAAGAGAAAAATGAATTTGTGATTTAATTCTCCTTCATATTAACATCTAGCTCAGACAAAAAAGTTAGTCTATTTCATGGAAACTGGCTTAGAGGTGAAAATTTCATTCTTCGGGCAACATGTTCTTGGAAAATCAACTAAACGCTAGAACTCGAACTCAAAGCTTCGAATAAATATGGGAGAGGAAAGTTAATTATCTCATAATTGTGTTCGTTAATTTGATTGATTAATTTCCAATTTGACAAGGGATAAACCTGACCTGTTTACAAGAAAAATATTAATTTGAATGATTTGTTTTATCATCTTGCTCACAGCTATTTCTTGAATGGGAACTGCAAAGCGTAATAGCCCTCACTAATTTGACAATAAATCAAGAGATGTGTTCCGATGGCGCTCTTTGCATAATTATCAACTTCACCTTAGGTGTATTATCGCTCAAGTGCGACAAGGTTGTTTCTTTAAATATCTACGTCACCTGTCATGAACGAAAATCAACGAGCATTTCAAATTGTACGCTGAACTACATTTCAGGGAATACCTTAACATGTACTACGTAAACAAAATTCAGATATTGACTAATCGATTAACTACTTCCTTGATTGTCATGGTCCATTAAAAGTGTTCGCGATAAACAACATGTTTTATTGAGACTTAAACATCAACATTCCTTGGGTAAACGATGATCCATCCATCCTTGATAAGTTCAATAAAGTTATGGTATAATCATGTAAGTGAATTAATTGAAGCAACGCGATGTTCATATTATACCAGCAATGACATTTAATGTACAATCAGATTATATTATATTATGTGTAATAATTGGAATTTCAACAACACAGAACAAATTGTGTTAATTTGCTTTCGGAAACTTCACACAGTAAGAAATCTGTTGATAATAGTCACTTGACTAATTCTGGATAAACCTGAAATTCTCATTGAGAATTGTTGAGAATTACCTTGTAATAAAAGCAAACGTCAAAACGACGTGATTATCAACCTGCATAACATGGTCGGCGGCTTTCTATTTGGCAGAAATAGACGATAAGTCAACATTTGATTCAGAAAATGTGATAACTGATTTGTTTGCAATTATCACAGATTTGCAATGTTGGATAAAACTGTAGTTCAAGTTTACAATTGAATTTATCTTATTATATCTAACGACATTGCATTAATTTCAAATGTTACATGAAATTGTAGAAATAATATTAGTTTGAGTTTGCGTCTCAGAATGTGAGTTTTCCAAGAAATAATTCCTGGAATTGTGAAACAAAATACTTGCTTGTACTTCCAGTACAAAGTGCAAACATATTTCTATTATAAAACAGGTTCTGTCAGTCCGTTGCAGCAGCGTTGTCAATGTAACATTTGCTACTTCGCTGTGTTGGGGCTCGATATCCTCGGCAGGCATTGTACGTATGTATGTTGCATGGGCGGTTGCTTCGAGAGTGGTTTTTATCTACCTGGTATTATTTGAAGAGAATAGAAGGTATTACTTCCTGCCTTCGTTCTGTTCTATTCCTTCTTATCTTCTGGTTTATTTCACCTAAGTAAGTACTGTGGATTTACCACTTTAAGCCAAATTGATAAACTGAGTTTTCTTTACATGAGCGACGGATGGTTGACCTTTCATTATAGTAAGTCTCAATTAATTGCGGTTCTATTTCAATTGGAATGGTTTTCGTTAACAATATGACAACCTCAACGGACTCCTTTTGAAATCCAGATTTTTGAACATTGTATATCACCAATGATGGACAGGTAGTGATCAAAATAAAAGTTTGCCCGTCATGATTTGAAAGCCAAATAATTTTTTGACGTTTCGACATGTAATTACAATACAAGTATCGAGTTTCGAATTAATGGTCATTTGAATATTTCATATTTACATTATTCACTCGTGTGTTAACTATTTGTGTACTCCCACCCTATACGGTGCCAGTGGCTGAACTGAAATTATGAACTAAAAGGAAAGCTAGAATCTAAATTAGTTAAATTAGATTAACAAAATTAAACATTGTAAAACAGGCAATTTAAACATGCACGTTTTAAATGATTGAATCTTTGTTACTTACATTATGAAAGGCTTATACAACACGCTGTCCATATTAGAATTCGCCGTTCAATCCCGGTGTTTTTACTTCCAGCAGATTCTCAGAGGTCTCGTGGTAATTCTAATAATTATAATTGGTGAGAATTCCCCAAAATCTATTTTCGTCGTGTAACTCCAAACGTTTAAGGAATATCTCTTATTACTGTGAAAAGAATTATTGTGATTACATATATTTTGACTAATTGGCCACAGGTCATATTTAATATTGACCTGGATAGTAGGGGCATGCGTTTAGCGCGCCATTGAGAATCTGTTCTCCCAACTTGGTGACGGTCTATATTTAAAACGTGACAGAACGCTTAAAAGTGATTTTAACCTGGAACGCTTACCGAAATGTCGACGAATTGGACGGAAGGATGAGTGTACATAATTAACCTGATAAAGTATTGATTCGCTGAACAATTGCCAGTATAGTTTATTAAAAATATAATAGTCTAGGACAGCTAAGCAGATGCCTGCCTAGTCAAGAAACTGGTTTTAACAACGGACATATTGGTGCGAGGGACTTCCTCTTATATTTCATCGCATATTTCGTTGTGAAGGACTCAAACATTTAATCATTTTCTTTTGTTTCTTGAATTATTTTTGAGAAACTAGCTACGTTAGTTGTAATTTATAACACTTAACATTATTCTTGCCATGGGACTACTCCAATACCTCGTCTACTGAAATCTTAATCAATTTGCTCAACAATTTCGATTCTATATTTGGACGGCTTTCACATTTCTGTAATACAGGGGTGGGCGGATGTTTTTGGACAGTCTTCTTACGCCTGTATCTCGCGCTGTCTGAGTTAAAGAATTCTGAAAAAGATATGACCGTATCCTTGGACAAGTTGGGACAAGTGATAATTTTTACAGATTTTTTGCATGCAGTCATGGCAGCTAAAATGGCCGCGGAAGTTGAAACACTAGTGAAAACATTTTCCAGAGACGTTTGGTCATTTCGGATGATCATAAAATGGTTGAAAGGTCACGGAATTAAATTATTTTTCGGTGGAGGGTCAAACATTGTCAACTGTATCGGAAACCACAAAAATCATAAAATTGTCGGTCTTTCTTCACCGAGATA
>JAQFYE010004332.1:0-13572 GCA_034694305.1 Protaphorura glebata
ACTTATACACTAATCGAAGTCCAAGAATGAATTTAAAAATTTTGGGGCTACATGCTACCGGATTTGAGAATATTCTCAAATATTAAATGCTCGAGAATTTAACAACGTTAGTCCAATCTAAATTTTACTGCGACACTTGCGTTAACCGGATCTACTGTTCTCTTCACCTTCAGATTTCTATTTCAACTCTATTCACGTTTTACGGATTATTCGGAAAATTATAGAATTTCTTTGATGAGACATGGACGAAGACTCACTCCTGAATTTATTCGATTTCTGATCATTTCCACCGTTGTATTTTCAAGGAGGACGCTCAGTGTATGCATTCCGTATTTCCAACACAATTTTTGCAAACATTGTCGTCTCAATTGCATTAAAAACTGTACTCGATCTCTTACTGACTTTTCGTAAATAAGAGAAAGTAAATTATTATGCAAAAAGAGTGAAGTCCAGTTTGAACAAAACCACCACCTAATTGACATTGTTTATTGTTGTGAGGAATGTTATGCATTTGCATGTGAGTAAACAAATCTTGAATCTTGACATGACCATTATTTGTTGGCAGTTTCGCAATTTTATTATTGAGCCACAAAAGTTCTGACAGGCCAAAGCTCACTGATGAATACTATTTAATGAATTGTCCTGGGTCAGATGCCTCATTATACCCCTACTTCGAATTTTGTTCGTCTCGGCGGTCAACGTTTCATGCTTCGTATTACCCTCACTGTTCTTTCACAGCTTAAGTCGATGCAAGGGCAGAGTGATTTTGTTTGCCTATAACGCGACGTCTACAAATTCTTGACTGGAATTATAGAAACTTAGAAATGACTCCACGAGGTAGTTATATTTCGAAAAGGTGTTAATTTTTTTAAACTCTCACTCTCGCGGTAAAAATGCAGAAGAAACGATATGTCTTGAAGAGTCTAGGATGGACACAGTCAGGATAAAGACAATGCCATCGTCACTTAATTCAATCATCGAATGAACTTCTCAATAGATGCCTCACTACAGAAGTACTCTCGAAATGTTTATTCATTTCATCGGTATTTTAAAATAATTGACAGCTGATGGATATGACAAAGTGATAAATATTTAAACCTCCCAAGCCAGAATGTCAATATAAATTTTAGTCTAAAATATGTGAGATTTCTCCTGTTTTCAAGTCCGCCATCCTCACCTTTGCCAAGAATGTTCCACCATCGTTGTATGGATTTAAATCCTGAAAGGCAAGGCCTTTAACAGCGAGACGATGCATCCCAGGCATGAGAGCAGCCCTCCAATTTAGCAACTCTGTGATATAATTATCCCACGCTTCATTCGGACGGTCAAAGAGTAAAGTGCCATTCAGGACGCCGTGAATATTTTTCATGTCAAAGAATTCTTGGACTGGATTGTCAGCAGACATTCTGTCCCACATCGCACGAAGTTTCACCAAAGCCTCTTTCTCATGATCGTCCAGTTCAACTTTCCCAGCGATGTATTCCAAAAGAAATTTCTCAAAATTGGACTTGTGCTTCTTCCAGCTGTTTGAGTTGAAATCCGGGTTTTGTGTGTCAAAAATTGCGAGAAAACGTAGGGACATCTTAGTCCTATGGAAATTCAATGACGAAAGCAGACATTAATTTTGATATAGGTATATATGGCAGTTGCAAGTTACGTAATTGTAATTTATGTCTTCTATATTGAACTAATTGAACTGACTTGAAGGAAATGAAAATCGAAAATGACAACAAATAGTAACTGGAAATGTAACAGTAAACACAAATTACAATTTAATTCAATTTTTGCGAATTGAAGGTCCGATATTTGTTAGCATTTTTGACATATCTTTGCTTTTATGGTGAAGTGAGCGCTTTTGATTGAGAAAATTAGGACTGACATTCTAGACGGAAGTAAATAGCTTGGTCACGTGATTTCGATGGCGAGTAGTTTCGAAAATTCAAAGGACGTCATGTTTTAACCGATTATATGAGTTTTCTGAAAATAACACGTATTGAGGGATAGGAGCTCTGAACCAGCGTTGACATTGTGTAGATTGATGATGAATTTTAACAACAAAATAGCGAATTGTACACCTACATGTATTCAGCGTTTAGATTCATTGCAGTAAAACAAAAGAATTGAAGATACCAGTATTGATTGGACAAAGAATCTCTGGAGAGTGACAAACATTTCAGGATTGAAAATGTAATTAGTGTCTCTACATTCGGAAATTAGGTAAAGAACAACTTCTGAATCCATTTTTTCCTATCTCTATGGTATTCCGAATTTTCTGGTTTAAATTATACACATAAGACGCGCTCACTGCAACACATTAATCCGCAAAGTAAAACTATTTATTGCCTATCACAATTTACACAATTTCGTAGGTAATTGATTGCAATAACAAATTACACCCAACATGCCTGAAAGAATTTGTAATTGCAATTTCGTAATTAACAATTGCAATTAATAGAATTTAGTAAGTTACTAAATTCTACTTTAGAAAACGTGAACCGACTTCAGATGTCAAGTGAAAGCTCGGCTGCAGACCGCAGACTGCAGAAGCTACAAATTTTGAACTTGTAAGATATAAACTTTAACTTTTACAAAACAATCCGATTTTTGAAAGCCCTATTATTTTATTGCCCATTAAAGCGCCGTAATAACTTTAATGACCACAATTAGCTTTTTACTTCCAGCAACCGAGGCATTTTGTTCATGCAAGATTATTTAGATTATGTTTTTAAATGAAATATAAATCGAATTTGTTTACTTACGTTCAGTATAGAATTGCGAAAAGACAGTCAGATATCAGGTCAGGTCACAGGCGATGAGGGTCGTTACGGAAATTTAATCTCTCGTTCAAATCAAAGTTCCGTTTTGAAATTAAAATGAAATGTAAACTGAACTGTGACTGTGAAGCTTATCAGTTGTTGATGTTGTGTTGACTCAATCCAGTCCAGTTCTGAGTTTCGACTACCGACAAGCACAGTCACGTGTCGAGAAAATGCGCCAATCGTAGACAAAACGAAGGAGTTTATTTTGAGTCTCACGAGGGAACGATCCCAATTGCAGGTCTAGCCTTGACCCACCGGATTCCTCGACGTGAAGAAAGTTAAAATCGCCTGTTCAAATGTGGTGATTTTCTCAAAATATGACTGGAAATAGTTAGGAATGTAAGAGAAATTTTGAACTTTGGGGAAATTTTATTAATTTTTTTCAAAAAAACTTAGAATGCATTTGATTTGTAGGTTGATTTTGTTCGTCTGTCTCAACATTAACGTTAAATGAAAAAGGGAGGCAATTTAACACACAATTTTGCATGTTTATCGCGTGGGGGGAAATTTTCTTGAAACTTTTTTTACCAAATTATCGGAGATAAGCCAACAAAAAATACTACCACATTTGAACAGACGACTTTTAATATTTTTTATGTTGGGAGTTCCCAATTGGTGGTGTAACAAATTGTATTGTGGTTTTTAGGTTGTTTCCTCGACCGTTCAGTGTTAAGTGGATGCAGGGTGGTTCGTAACCTACTCCACACTTCCTTCCAGTACTACTTTAAAAAAGAATTCTATCAAGAATTTGCTACTTACTAGGATTGTACCACCTTACAGTTACAGTAGTAGACATCACAGCTGCAGCTGGTCAGACAATTTTCATTGGGTGAATCCTTCCAAATATGTCATCACGTTCTTAAAGTCCCTATTATATACTTCAGTCGTTCCATCGAATTAGTTAAGTTCATGAAACCAAATATACGATATAAAAAATAAAGAACCTGAAAAATAAACTAATGTCAAGATAGTGAAGTGGACAGTGTTCTGGTATACTATTCTCTCGGGACGGGGTTCGTTTTCAACAGAAATTTAGCTCCATATACCTCAATGCCCAAAAAAAAAGCATTTTTTTATAGAATATATATACAAATTTGGCATGTTTGCGGTTGATTGTTTGACATTCGGTGCTTTGTTCGTTTGTTTGAAATATTTTTTGACACGTTGGATCGTTGTCAAGGAAATCTAAATTTCAGAGTACACTAGCAAAATGATTTTCTTCTCTATGCCAAGTAAAAATTAGTATTTCACTGCATCAGAATTTATTCTGATTCTGATTGAGTAATCTCTTAGGCATTTATTTATCAGAGTCAAGAGCGGAATTCCAAGTTTCATTGGAATTTTGCTAAAATTTTATAAAAACTCTCAATACACAAAATTAGCTTCAGTTTGCTTACGGCAGTCTTCGCCGCGAGTCTAAAACAAATATATCTCCAGCCATAATACAATATTCTCCGGACAGGCTATAATTTCATTTCTAAAACGCCAAATTCAATTGGTAGTGAATTATAATTACAATTGAAATTAGTACTACGAACGAACCACTTTCAGTGATGCTTTATTTTTTACATGACCCACGTTCATTTTCTTATTGAATTGTGTGTAAGTTGACCCAGCATGGAGTAATCGTCAAATTGTCTTTCCATATACGTAGTATGGATAAATTGATCTAACATATATGCATGATAACAACTTAAACTCGAAAGCCTGAATAAAATTAGGTAATCCAATTTTTAGAAAGAGTTCACTATATAGGTCCCAACCCAAAGACCAAGGGAATCACATTATTCTATTATAGATAGGGCCAATGTAATTAAAACATCTCCCCTCATGGTAAGTCAGTAGTAAAAATAATTTTCAAACTCTCCACTTTTGTAATTAATGAAATTCCGACGACAAATTCCGTGGCAACCAAATATGAAGTGTATGGATTGAATGGGAAATGTTATACCTTTGGCGTTATGTTGTAAACAATGAGGTGCTCATTGGAGGGACCTATTTCCCCAAGGATGTTACACGAGCTAATCCTATTACTAGAATAGCCAGTTACTTGTTTGACAAAAAGTAAACAAGCATTATATCACTCTGGGCGCACTGTGTACAAATTCGCCATGCCATTTGGCAAAATGCGCCCAACGTTAAATTCCTATTTGAAATTGAATTAATTCTGTTCGTTCGGATACAACATGTGTTGCAAGTAAATTGTATAAAAACACCATAACAACCTTACCGGACATGAAAAAGTGTAAGAAGTGAAATTTTGTGACGGTTTCCCGGTAACTGGCTATCCTAGTAACAGGATTAGCTCGTGTAACATCCTTGTATTTTCCATTGTCGTAATAAGCATACCACCGTATAAATAACAACTCGTTGGGGTTACTATTGGCATACCTATTTGGAAGAGAGTAGTCAAGGTTACTTTTAGGGCGTTATGGTATTTCCATTACCAAACGACGCCTTTGGTTCGGTGAAATGGGAACTTTAGTGTGGCTCACCCTTTTTTAGTTCTTTCGAGTCCGTCAACTTGAGGCATTCCGTTCATTCTCGCTAGTCGTGTGTTTGGAGTTGAAGGAAGTGTTGTCTCTGTCTGTGTTACGATTTTACGATGACTTGAATTTTGGTTTCAACTTTCAAAAAAATTTTAGTTTTTGTTCAATACAGTACACGAGGAAGGTCAAGGTTAGTATTGTGAAGCACAACACTTCGGAAGGGAGATCGAATTTTGAAAATGGACGAGAAGTAAGTAATTTTTTATTTCGTTTTTTTCCGAGCCGCCGGATCCATCAATGCCATGTCATGGGTTGAAATATTTTCAAACACTAAGTTTTCAACAAATCAGCAAGGGGATATTGCCTGTAATTTTGTCAGGTCACTATGAAGTAACACGTAGTCAATCTTAATTTTTTTTATGATTCCAATTTGGGTAAGTGTCTAAAATTTGGGGGACTTGTGGAGTCCAGCCAGAGAGCATAGTAGTGCACCTAAAATTCATACTTACCAAGTTACCAAGACCTTTACCATTACCAACACTGATGGATTACTACGATATATGTATATAACCTGCTAAACCGTTATTTATATCCAACCAAAACACACAGATAAAAGATCAGTTTAAAATTTCGAAGTTCGACATGAACTGGTCTACCCTTCTCAATACATTTCATCGAAACTTTTGCCCCGGCCAGTAAAAATCAATTTTTGAAATTCCTAACTGAACCTGTCTTGTATTGGAACATTAAATTCTACATTTCATACTTGTAAGTTTAGTACTTCCAGTAAGTCCAAGAAGCTAACGATAAGCCAACTACAGCATTAAATGAGCTCAAAAATTGTCAAAATAGTAGTACCACTTCCAATTTCGCGGTAGGATTTGGTTCTTAACATTTTAAGTATTTAATTGTATAGTGATTTCTTTTATCACATTTCAGTCCGGAATTGACAAATCTTACTTCCAAACCTGACATCCTGCGGATCATTGAATGCCCTGTTTGTCATGAAGTCCCATTCCCTCCCATCTTTCAGTGCATTGCGGGCCACAATATTTGTAAATTGTGTAAGCCGAAGTTAAAAAAATGTCCAATATGCCAAAGGCTGATCTCCGACACACGCAATTACACCGTTGAAAAAATGGTCTTGGCTTCTACTCACAGTTGTGCTTTCAAAGATGAAGGATGCCAAATTGAGGGAACTGGTGAAATGTTGGGTGACCATATCAAAACTTGCCGGTACAGGTACAAAGTAAAATTTTAAATCAGAAATTCAACGCCCAAATGGCCCAAAATCAGAAAAGATTTATTCCTTCCGCATATCCGAGTGCACGACAATTCTTTCAAAATATTCGAAATCGTCAGTGAACAATACCATTGGCAAAATCTAAACACGGAAAAAGTTATCGGGAATCTGAAATCAATTGAATTCTATGAGTTCGGGGCTAGACTCCTGTACCGTAGTCAGACTTGCAGAATTCTGTTATTTGGACTCCTCGTACTACCCATTGGATAGAATGGACTACATGCGACAGTTCTTTAATGTCGATTTCGGTCAAAGTTGGTACAAGGTCGGCTGCTCCTTTAGGAATAGATAAAAAATAAATAATCCTACGTGTGAGAATCGATACAAGAAACGCGATAGTAAATTTTTTGCCGCATGATGGCGAGTAATTAGTCTCGGAGAGCGCATCTATAATATTAATTTAAATCCTCATTGTACTGTCTGTGCAGGTCATTTAAGTGTGGATGGAATAGGACTTCGACCAATTGTGACGGACATTCTATAAAACTATCTCACGCCAGAGAACACTTCTTGGCTACTCACAGAGCAGTCAAAACCGATTCAAAGAGTACCCTTGTAATGGCATTTACTTCCCTTTGTAAAAATCATTCAAAACTTAAACAAGGTAAGTATGAGTAATTTAAGTACAAGGTTTAATTTGTTTGGAATGCGGAGGAATGAATTAGCTGTTCTTGTCTAGATTAGATTAGAAAATCTGTTTTGCTTCTGGTAATTCCAATTCTAAGTGATAAATATGACATTATATCTGCGTCTGTTCGAAATCCGTTTTTTAACCTCCATTTTAGCTTTTTGACCACTTTTCTAATTTCATTAACCAATTCAATTTCTTCATTCCAGTATTTATTTGTACTGAGCAGTGTCTACAAATACAGTCTATAAGAATAGCTGAACATTCCTTCTTCTTCATTACATAATTTGTTAAGAAATACTTTTGTATATACACTGTACGGTTACTGTTGTGGACGTATTATTTAATATTTCCTAGATATTGCGTGGTGTCCAAGTCTAATTGAACTAGATGGGAAAGCTTTCTTGGGTGAAGTCTACACCCACAAAGAATTCGTCTATTGGACCTTCTTTTGTCTTGGAACAGAAGAGGACGCTGGAAAATACACAGTCGAAATAATATTTTCGTCATCGAAGAATAATGTAAGCTTACAAGTTTTCAAACAAAATTTAATCGGAAGCGTCCAGGAAAGTAACCAGATTCATTATGAGTTTATGAAACCCTAAATGCTTAATTCTCATTTTTAACCAGTAATGCAGTTTGTGCAGACTAGTTCGATTTCGTCAAATCAAATAGCTATCATTCTCATTTGTCAGTTATTGAAAAGTTTTGCGGAGGTGCAAATCTTGATCTTTTTACATTAGAGTTTTGATATTCGCACGAAATGTGCTATGGGGAATACTACCAGGTATATTTCCGGAAACTTTACAGGAAACAGCGACAGTATTCTGAATTCATAACCACTACGGTTCAAAATATTCGAAAATTAGGTTAAGGCCTGTCCATTTTAAATTCCACTCTATTCCCATCTGATGTGTTGAAAAATTCTTAAATTATAGTTAAAATACGGGATGCAATCAATTTTTAAAGAAAAAGCCGAACTTCATTTGATTTAGTACTTGCAATGACTTATCGAAGGTCTCATGAGTTTGTAGAAATAAATCGCGACCGGAAACTAAAATGTTTCCCTGTCATTTCCCGGAAAGTTCCCTGCATTCTGCATTATTATAATTATTCTATATTCATATTATTATTACCAGTATTCTGCATTATCTAAATTTAAACTCTTTCTGTGTCTGCTGATTCTCAGAGCGCCAAATTTCAGTGGATCGTTCCTGTCCAACCTATAATCAAGTGCGAGGAACTCAGATTCGGGAACGAGATGAAAGATGAAATCGTCCCGTCATGTCGTTTCAATGATTTGATAAAGGTGGCAGAACGTGATGACCGTAACTCCCAATACGTATTTCATACCGAGTATAAAATATCTAAACGTGAATAGAGGCTTTGTTGCTCAAATACGGTGTACGGAAAGTCGTGTTAGTGCTTTTACTCTTAAACTATGCACTTAAAATTTTATTCTCATGTTTTCTTTCTAATATGTATACACCTTTGTTAACATATTGCAATCTCAACATTTTTTACGTGCACATAATAATCAGGAGCTGTGAGGAAGGGCTTTTTTGTGTAAAATGTCGCAAATATATGGCAGTTGAACTGCCTGGAGTGCTGCAAGTTTGCAGAAATCACTGCAGATGCCATATGTATTCGACACTTTATTATGTTGTTTTCTTACGAATGGGTAAGATTAAATTAGATAAGATTACCACAAATAAATCCGTCTGTACCCGATCAAAATAGCTCGAGAAATATGTAAAACTAAGATGACGTAGAATTTCACATTATACTCACTTTCATTCATTCTACGCTGTGAGCACTTCCCGTCAACACAAACTGAACCAACTACCTAGTAGTAATAGTTAATAAAATATGAAGATAAACAAATTAGAAAGTGAAAATCAATCAAAGTATTTAAACTGGTCAAGCTCAAATTATTCCGGAAGATATTGGCATTAAACTGTTTAGTATTTGAGGAGTATCATATTCCATTCACTCCATTACACAAGCTGTTCACGAAAAGACACAATCGTTTGTTCATTTAAGGTGTGGTTAGTGGTTACAAAGATTGTTAAAGTCAAGTTAGTTAAAATTTCTCTTGCATATATTTTATCAGTTTAACGAACATAATTTATTATAATAACAATTTTCGTAATTAGAGTTCTTTGGAAATACACACAAATTGTGATTGGTTTAGATTGCCTTAGTTTTAAGTTGATAAATTTCAGATTGACTGTGACATAAATCATTTTAACCACGCCAAAAAATGGACAAATAATTGTGCGTCTTTTCGTGAAAACCTTGTAATATTAGCGTGTCTTTAACTAACCGTGTGTAGCGAATTACAAACATATCGACTAAAATGAAATTCCCACTTGGTCTGTTTCGTCCTCTAGTGTTAGAAACACGGTGAAACATGCAAACAACATGTACCATAATTTATTCACAAGACTAGATTATCCGTCAGAAGAATGTTGGAAATCGTCAGAAACTAATATTTTGTGACATCTGATAATTTTTTTGTCATGTTTTTTTTATTAAAGAGACAATTGATTTAAAACAAAAAATACACAAGTTCGAAAAAATGAATTAAACGATAGCCAGGTTTAGACAGCAGATAGATAGTTTCATTCATTTGGATGAAGTTTCATCAATTTTGTATGCATTTGTCCGATATTTACGATTCCACCCAGATTTTGATTACTTTTGAAAGCATACCGAAGTTATTGATTTTTTTTCAAACAGTCATCAAGCTAAACAATGCTACCGCACGTGGCCATCCATAAATTATTTAATCGGAATTCAGGTTCAACGGCGGAGTAGTTTTATCGGAGAATCGAGAGTTTAGACTCCGGGGAAATACAACATCAACTTAAAGTGGTGCATAATTAAGTGGAGTGGTCTGAATACAATTGTCTACATACGTTAAATACATGGGTTTTATCCATTCGCATGTCGTTGATATGTACATACTTCGCGGTACATAAATTTAAAGATGCACGAACGATAACATAACACACATACGTTTCAAACGGTTATTTCACAAGTCCAGCCGACGGTATGTCAATGAAGAAAACTTCAAAATTTGCTCCGTACTAATATTACATTCCGTTAGACGGGTAGACACATTCAAAAACGAAACTAACGTTACTACACTCACACTCACACTCAGTAAGAAAATCATTTAAAATGTTTGTGACAAAAATATTAATCTTATCCATATTCGTGTTATTAGCTAATATTGATAAAAGTAATTGTAGAGAAAAACAGTCATCGCTGGTTGGATTATTTCGACTAGTTAGTTTGAACCAGTGGCTCCAAGAATTCCAACACTGTCAAATAAAATTGTATATCATGGTTAGTCCCACATTTCAAATTGAGTTAGATCCAATGGAAGTACCAGTCACTCTGACAACTCAATTTGTTCACGATTCAAACTCACATATCGAACTAAGAGGAAGATTAACTTGCCGCGCCTTGATATTCGTACCTCAAAATTTGAAATCCCTTTGTTCGAGAACTATTGACAAACACTTGTGGAAGAACTTGAATTTGCATTACGGCTCTATCAAGGACAACCCTAATTTTGAATTTCCATCATTTGTGTTTTCAGTGTCAATCTCAACGTTATCTTGGAAGGAAATTAATCTACAAAAAATTTCAAAGGTCACTACCCTGGATTTAGCGAATTCAAAAACGATGCTAAGAAAATATATTATTATACATGTCCGTGCATTAGACGTTTCTCCAAAAAATATGACAACAATAGAGCAATTAGACACCATCAGAGCTGATTTTGGTTGGAATTCAGTCTACACAGAAATTATGAATGTATCCAAATCCAACTTTGAATTTACATACCAGACAGTTCAAATTGCATTTGAGGAATTGTGGAATGAAACAAAGAAGGGGCGGATATACAACGCCGCTATTAACAAAAGTGACGTCAACATAATTAAATACATGCATCGATACATAAAAAACCCGTTTAAGAAACAACCAAAGGGAAGACAATTCCCCAGCCCCCAGTTTGACAGAATCATTGGAATTTTAATCTGTGAACATTCTGAGATCTACGTTCCCCTCGAGGAATTTCAAAAGATGAGTCGGGATCAAATTGATATCTACCTAGTTTCACTCCTGACTCGTGTAAAGTATGTGAATGGAGTTAGTCGGTCTACGTTTTGGTATAAAGTTTTGCCACTACTTGTATCTGCGGACAGTACGCGATGGAATTTCGTAACTTGTCAATTTACGAGGGAAAAAATATCATTTGAATTTTACGTTTCACCGTTCGAATTAGAAGTATGGGTTTGCCTCTTTATAACAGTCTTAGTTCTACCACTCATTTTGTGCTCTATATACATGTGGAAAGTTCCAAAATTCCAGCGCACGCGCACATGGAATTATGTTTATAATATAAGTGCTGTGACTGTTGGAAATATTCTGGAAACCGCTCCTGACTTTAGCGCCGAAATTTCAATCAACCCAGGTCTACTATTCGCTTGTAAATTCATTCTTGGATTGTGGGGATTAGTCACAGTCATCATTACTATCCAATACCGTAATAGCTTTGTTGTGGATTTAATCAATCCTGTACCAGTTTCAGAACACATCACAAATTTCTCACAGGGAGAATCATTTCTATACTATGCTGATCGAGATTTCTCGCAAGTCGAATTCTTTCGTCAAGGAAACCATACAGAATTCTGGTTCTCGTCCAATAAAACCGTGATGGCGGATTGTATTTCTAAACCGACCTCTTACCGGATTCGGAATACTTACTCGGACAAAGATGTCAGTTGCGTTTATGTTGTAAAAATTTTACAGAAGTATGAACTAAGAGCTACAGAACTGCGGGAATGGAATATAATTGAGAACAGTCAGAAGTCTAACTATCTTCCACTTAATTTTGCATATAAGTTGGATTTTGATGTTATCCCTGAGCGAATGTATAACAAAATATCAGTTTGTTATAGACGAGGATTAATTAATCAAAATACAGCACTTGATTCATTTATCCAGTACACCAAAATTAAGAACAAACGCATTGTATTCAAGAAAGGGAAAATCCCTCTGTTCGAAGGTACGAATTATTTTATTTTCAAAGGTTGGAATATGCAGTATTTTTACTCAAGAATGCAGCTCCTGTTGCAATCAGGGATTTACAACATTTGTGAAAAATACTGGCGTATCCATAATCCTAGCTTTTGGGATTTAGCGCTGAGCGATCTACAACGAAGTTCAAGCGAAAATGAAAATGGTGTATACTTCAAAATCTCAATGGAATCTACAATAGTTACAGTGTTTTATATTTACCTCATAGGTTTGGCAACTGCTAGTTTAAGCATTGTTATTGAATGTAAGGAAAAAATTGCGAACGCGTTGTTTGAATTATATGTAGTGTACAGAGTGTTCGCTTTTATGTATGCTTATACACAGAGAATACATAACCACTAATTTGAACTTTTATTATTACTTTATTAAATATTTAAAAAATCATCAAAATGTTTTAATTAGACAAGTAATTCATCATCTGTAGTTGTTTGTTGTATTCTTAAGGAGTAAGAATAAATTAATTAATAAAATTCTGAATTGACGGCAATACCTGCAAATGTTGAATGAACGAGAACGACGGAATAGTTTATTGCGTCTGACCTTTGGTGTTTCACTAACGAGGAATGTAATTGGCTGTCCGCCTCCGATTTCGTCCAAACTTTATTTCGTGAAAGACGTTCACCAAAAACTAGTCTGGTCGAAGTATGCCGACGCGAATGCAAATAGAGCATAGAGAGTCTTTGTTCTCAAGATTTTAGCATAGGATATCACATGGAACTTTCCCCCCGAAACTGATCTCAAGAACCAAAATTTTTTCAAAAATCGGAAAACAATTTCATTGCAGAATACCATTCAAATGTTTAAAAAAACTTAGATGATGAAATGAAATACCCCATAACTCTGCACATTTGAGTGTATTTTTGTCTAGAAATCAATACTTCGTGTTGTGGTATTAAATTGATATTGACTAGTGGGCGAGAGTGCGCTCAAATATGCACGTTTTTTGTCATCTAATTTATTTATTAAAACATTTCAACGGTATTCTGAGAATTTTTTTTTACATACTTCGGTCAGACTTGTTTTTAGTTGAAGAAAAAAACGTTTGGGCTAAATCAGAGGCGGACGACCGTACATTCCTGGAACGCATTACATACTCCATTATATTTCTTTTACCAAACGGCAAACGAGAAAAGTTTCGCTTACCGTAATCTGAGTTGACTTTGGTGAAATGGGAACTTCCGTATGGGCCACCCTGTTTGAGGTCTCCCTTCGTCCGAC
>JAQFYE010004333.1:0-13572 GCA_034694305.1 Protaphorura glebata
TCTAAAAGAAATGAAAACTCTGGAAACTTCCCATTCACGTTTTTAAAATTTAAGTTAATATTTCACTTTCACTTTTGAATTATAAAATTTGGAAAAAAGTCTGGCTTGTTGGTAATCGTAGCATGAACAACTGTGCCGAGTTTCAATTTTTTATCGCTACAACGTTGATTGGGTCGATCAAAATTCAACTAATTGGTTTATTAATTTTGCTCGTCAATTTCTTGTTGCAAAAATTACAGAATTTATTTTGTATTTTAATGTCAAAGATATTTTTAAAGCGTCCTTAGAGAGAAGCAGGATAATAAAAAATTCGCTTAATAAAAGAGCTTTTAGTTTAAGAGAAATATGTCATGAGATTGTTTTAGAGAGTTTGTCCGAAATTGAAATTTTTCTCTGCTTGAAGGGATAACTTTGTTAGGCCAAATGAAAAGCATCCTAATCTTTGCGAAAAGTTCTCGGCGATATTTGACCATAAATACATCTATTGATGCTGAGTATGATTGCCGGAATGAATGATGAATTGAGGTTATGAAACGTGAATTTCTGTCGTGACAATAAATGTATAGAATTGATGATTGACATTGACAGATGTGCTATAGTGCTATGTGCTGAAATCAAAGCCTGCTGAACTCGCACACCTGCACGTACGTATGCAATAAACCGGTTAACTTTCACCGTCCTCCTTTCATTGAATTATTACCGTTCTTATTCCGAGGGAAGGTGACTTTAAACATAACAATCTTCAGTAGTGGCTCAATGGTCTAGGGGTATGATTCCTGCTTTGGGTGCAGGAGGTCCCGGGTTCAAATCCCGGTTGAGCCCAAAATTTTTGTAGGTTTTTAACGATTCAATTATTCTGAATCGTTCGCTTCAACTCCAACACAAAGCTGTGTAGTTCAAATAATATGTTTTATTTAATTGATTTTTTTTATAAATTATGTTTTTGCAATTTAATTGAGTAATTTCACTTGGTTGATTAAATTAAATAAGTAATTGAAATGACTACACTGTGCTTCGTAGATCCTTATTTACCAAATGATTACCGATTTTTTATGTCGTTTATTGTGAGTCGAATTTCTGACAATGCAAATTTTTATATTTTGATGAAATGGGTGTTCTAATGTACTGAATAGAGTATTCAGACGATAATGTTGTTACAGTATCATTTATGTTTTCGGTTCGGTTCATTAAATTGACGTGAATTACTGTAACACGCTATATACGAAATACTCCATCGACCCTACCGATAAAACGAAATAAGAAACTTTTACATCTCTAAATCGTCGTGTTTGTATGTTATACGAACTCGGACTCGTAGATCTAAAACCATATCCCTATTTGTTGAACAAAATAATATTCCTTGTATTCATAAGACCATATTTTATGTTTGCGATACTATTTATTATTTATTTTAGAAATATTTGTAATGTTTTGTAATTTGATTGAGTAACATTTGTTGGTTGATTAAACTACGTACTGATGAAATTACTAAACATTAACCGTAGATCTCGAGAGATTAGAATGAGTTCACAATTCGCCCTGTCTAGCAGTATTCTTTCGTGACACTAAATAGAACATCATACTTTTGAAACTCTTTAACCCTTATCATAAAATTTCGTCCTTGTAAGACTGCTGTCCAAAAAATGTCACCTGAATTAATTTCCAACCTATAAAACTTTCCAAGTGAATGAAGTATGTGAATTAATAGTATTTCAGAATAATTCATCCGCCAAACGATTCATCCACTACTTTTTGATAGTTTATTAATTACTTTCGTTTGTCCGATTTCAATAAGGATACTCTATTTGTTACGTACCAATTTATTGAGATTTTCATTGTCCGGCTTGATTAATGTAGTACTCATTATTATTATTTTTCTGATTTCAGCAAAATTCGTTGACTCTAAACTAAGACTTGGTAATAAGGAAGCGACAGAGGAAGAAATGGAGCGACTTCTGGACAAAATCATGGTGATTTTTCGATTTATTCACGGGAAGGATGTTTTCGAAGCCTTCTACAAGAAGGATTTAGCAAAAAGACTTCTGGTTGGAAAATCTGCGAGTGTGGATGCTGAGAAGAGTATGTTGTCCAAATTGAAGCAAGAATGTGGTGGTGCGTTTACTTCAAAACTAGAAGGCATGTTCAAGGACATGGAACTCTCCAGGGATGTTAATGTAGCTTTTAAACAGGTGAGACATTAGCTTTGGTTTTTAATGATTGACGTTTGTATCTGAAAATAATTTCTATTTTGTTTTGTTTACCAATTTCAGCATACTTCCAATTTGAAATCGTCTCAATTTAACTCAAGTATAGATTTAACAGTAAATATTTTAACAATGGGCTATTGGCCAGGTACGTATTCCATATTTCTAATAATATTATTAGTACCTAGTTGATTGCATTTTAAGAAGTTAGTTTCTTTTCAAAATAGTTTTCATAGTGTTCCCATTTCACCTCAAAGTCATAATACTTGTCCTCAATAGTATAATGATACACGAGATATCCGACTTTAACCCCATATACGTACATAGCTAATTATTGAATTTTTAATGGCCTAATCATTTACTTCAACTTACGATCGTTGTTGCAGCTTATCCAATTGTTGAAGTCAATCTTCCACACGAGATGATCCAGTTCCAAGAAATATTTAATAAATTTTACCTTGGGAAACACAGTGGAAGAAAATTACAGTGGCAGCCAACCCTTGGCCATTGCATGTTAAGAGCAAATTTTGACGCAGTAAGTGAATTCTGTTTTCATTTTTAATTTAAAAAAATGTTTCCATTTTATGGAAATGTTTCAAAAAATCTTCTCGTAGTTTCTGAAACCTAAACTGATTTTCTGGTATAATATGTCGGCTGATTTCAAGTAAAGTAAATGTAACGGATTTCTCAGTCATATTCGAGAAATTCTACTTTCCTTATTTTGGTTTGACGTGTGCAGTGCAGCGCATTTTTGTAGTTTTCTGAAGGTATTCGGATCACGGGCACATTTTCTACTTGAACCACCGAATTTCTCTGGGATTTAATTTCTAATCGTTGACCTGATTATCGATGTATATTTTATCCGTCTTCCTGGAATTTTTCTACGACGAACTTCAATTGCCTGTTTTGGTGGTACTTTTTGAGTCTTTCAAAATTCGTGTAATTTGCGTGACCCTGTAACCGCGAAACCTTACGAAAACAGCGTCCGAATTTTAACTCTTTTCCTTTCGGTGACTCAAGGAGACAATCGGACTGGCTTTATTAAAAGTCTTGAAAGTCGGACGGCGGGAACATATTTACTTTACGCTCTCAAATAATGTCAATGGGATCTCACACATTTTACAACCCACGTTTGTTTATTTGCAGGGACGAAAAGAGCTTCAAGTTTCATTATTTCAAGCCTTAGTACTCTTATTATTCAATCTATCCGAGGAGCTCTCGTACGAAGAAATCAAGTCAGGGACAAATATTGAAGTAAGTTTAATAGTGCTTTTATTTTTTTTTGAAACATTTGAAGGATTTTTTTAATTAGTCCATTCATTGTGCCGACTAAACTTTTTAGGACGGTGAATTGAAGAGAACGCTTCAGTCCTTAGCTTGTGGAAAGGCTCGTGTTTTACAGAAAATACCGAAAGGAAAGGACGTGGCTGATAATGATAGATTTGAATTCAACAAGGAATTTGCCAATAAATTATTCCGAGTAAAAATCAACCAAATTCAAATGAAGGAGACGGTAAGAGAAACATTTTTTTTTAAATTTTCGAAGTGCCTCAATATTGGATTTTGTGAGATGAACAGTTTTTGTACTTCGGTTCCTTCTCTCAGTCTAGTTAAACGAATTTATTTCGCATTTTCGGTTCTAACAATTTTTTCGTATTTCCTGTTATTCTCAAATTCTCCTGTGAGAAACATTTTACTTTAGGAAATGTAAGGATACTTTTTCAGAAGTAATCATATCTTCACCATTACCATTTCGCAATTAGCTTATTATCATAACAATGAATTAAAACCTAATATTTGAATCGTAAAGATGATGGATGGGTAATTCATGTCAATAATTTTGTCAGGCTTCTTTAATTAATTGAATTCTTGTGAAGAAATACTATCTGTTTGTTTACAACAGTTAACTCAGAGAAGCCTGACCGCAACTGGTTATTGTCGTACTGGAATGCACTATAAAACTCTTTATTATAACTTATTTTTATTTATTTTTTGAAGAATGAAGAACAAAAGGCGACAGAGGAAAGAGTTTTCCAGGACCGGCAGTACCAAATTGACGCAGCTATTGTCCGGATTATGAAGATGAGAAAAACATTGTCTCATCAACTCCTTGTTTCAGAATTATTCAATCAATTGAAGTTCCCCGTGACGGTACGTGTCAATTATTTGCTTAGTTATAAATATTTTACATCCTACGTCTATGGTTTTTTTTTTGTGATTATTCGATTAATCCATATACGGTGTAAACTTTATTGCTCATTTACAACATGACGGTGCTTTTGAAGACAAGAAACTTCAATACTAAAATTGTTTAAAAATGAATTGTTTTGATTTTTAGCCTGCTGACCTGAAAAAGAGAATCGAGAGTCTCATCGATCGGGATTACATGGCAAGAGACAAAGAAAATCCAAAGCAATACAACTATGTTGCTTAAAAAATGTGTTTTGATTTTTAGGTACAGAATCACATTCTTAATCCTTACCCTGTAAATACAATTAAATGTAAGCACAAATAATTATGTTTGATTAATTATAATTCATATTCATACTAATGTATTGCACTGTATGATGTAGCATAGTAAACAAGTTTCTGTGTGTTTTTACTCGATTTGTCTCAAGCTTAATCTAATCGTAATATGGGTATTTGAATTGAAAATAATTAATTGTTATTCAAACGCCAAGCAATGGTTTTAAACTTTGAAGGAATTAAACACGGAAGTGCGATTGCCAGGCCAGAGTTATCGAATCGACTGAATTTCATGCACGTGATAGATAGAGAAAGTTGAAATGAATGTCGAGAATGAGTTATATTGTTTGATGAGGATTCAATTGTAAGATAGCTGTATTGATGTTCCTTCTCAGTTTTGCATTTTCATTGCTTAGATTAATTATAAAATAATAGTCAACCAGGTGAATAAATTGATTTGTATGCCAGTTTGCCACTTTTGTTCATTTATTTTATTTCCGTGTTCTTTTGCATAGTGATAGTCTGCATAATTTATGCATGCCCATCGTTACCTTATGAAGGAGGGCCCACAGCGCATTACACTTTTATAAACGATGGAACTTACGATTAGTCAGTCGTACAGATATTTACACTCTACAGAACGCTTTAATTTGCTGAACTAGGATATTTGTTTTCGTATTGGTTAAATTATTAGAAATCTACGCTAATCTTTTGACCACGCTGTAGAGGTGTTAAGCTATTGAACGTTTAATAATAAAACTGGAAATGTCGACGAATGTACAATACTTTATACGATGTAAATTAATATCATAATTCGTACGAATGAGAGAGCTGAAAATCTATTTTACAACGCCTCGATACTCGTCACCTTAATGCACCGGAAGATTAAACACCTAGTTTTTACTGATGAACAATTCGGTCATGCACAGTTTGACTTGAATTCAGTCCATTCCATGTCTGTGTGAACAGGCAAATTGAGATAAGCGTGTCAAATCCACGGCCTAGTTTAATCATAAGCATGTAGGAATGTAATTTTCAAGCCATGTGGCACTCATAAAGCAGGTTATGAGTCTCGAATTATTTTCACGAAAAGTGTTTGATATGGCTACTATTGACCTACCTATTTGCATCTTATCTGGAATGCTATTTTGTGAGCTCAAAAACACCTTTTGATTGCATACACTAAGTTTTCGATGTCCGATTTTCTCGACGGATGAGTTTTTCGACGATTGGGATATATGTCCTTCTGGACATACATAAATACATTATTGATTTGGAAGTAGATCCACGGTTAAATCATGTCTTGTTCGTGTATTTGTATCTTGCTGAGTGTTTTTGAAACTCGAGGATATACATTCGGTCATCTCAAATAGGTTTTAATGTTTATCAGGTTTTCATGACTTGGAGTTTTATTTTAATAAAACACTCGCACAGTGGCTGTATATGTACATCTACAAATTGAAACAAACGTGTGAAATCCACACTAAAGGTTCAATAAAAGTTCGATTTAACTGAGAACTATAAGTTATTTTCTTCAGAGAAAATTAGCACTTCAAATATTGGCGATTCCAGAAAAAATTATAATTTCTGGACAAGAATTTTACATTACTATCAGCCAACAGACGCAGGTGTGTTACACGTTATATCATGAAGACCGACCGGGATATTCTGTGGAACTCTTCAACTCGCATTTATAAATGCTAAAATGATTTAAAATTTAAAGTGTATCACCTAACGGTATTTTACCTGATACTGGGTAAGGTCTTCAAGAAATAAGTCACGAAAATTATAAATTCTACACTGCCGTTGATGTATGGTTTGGGATACTCAATTAAACATTTTTACTGATGCTCACAATGGTCACCGGCTGGAAATGTCTTATGCAGCTGAGAAGAGATAAAGCATAGAAATTAAAATCGTACTCTGTAAAAATAGATAAAATATATAGGTAAAGAAAAATAGCTATAAAATTGCCGACTGAAGCGATCGATCAAAAACTAAAAACTCGAAAACAATAGCTGTCGAAAGAAAAACACACTGCTTCTGCGGCAAACGAATTCCACTTGTATTTCATTTCTGTGTGTTTTTGGGGAGTCCATAATATATTTTAATTCTATCTAAATATTCTTTATTCTTCATAGCAGTGTTACTATGAGTATAAAGTGATGTTTTTAATCCGAAGGTCCGGGCGGACGCACGTTCAGGTTCATTTAGCCTCCGTCCCCTCAGCAATGCTATTTAGAAGTTTTTATTTAAATATTATAACATGACCGCATTTTTGAAATCCTTCATACAATTTGAATACTGGTTGAGTACATCGTTAAATTCACATACGTAATCGTGTAGATTCTGCAGTGTGGTCTAATCAAAGTTCGTGCAACTAGAACTTTTTCAAAGTTCCCATTTTATTGATATAGCCAGTGTTTGATAAGTATCAATATTCCGTGTTTCTAGAGATGAGGATTTCAAAAGTAAATATCAAAATAATTTCTTTTTCATTACTTGAAAATTCATTTTTATGATTCTTTAATTTTAGGTTTTTAAGAGAAGATCTCGTATTTGGTTTGTTATTTGTTTCCTGAGTTTAGGAATACTTTATTACTACTCTAAGCGCGAGGCTCGATCGAGAATGGACGAGGAACCTATTCTACTCGCCGATGATGGGTAATTGAGATTTGAAAAACAAACGTTTTAGCATTAAGATAAACTCGAATGTTCTGTAGAACTCTTCATTCTTCGGCCCACACGCACATTTATAAATGTTTTTTTAGTGTGCATGTCAAACAGACAACATTAGACAAATTCTCCGAAGAAACAGTGACAGAAATACCAAATCCTAATGTGACCTCAAGGTGAAGTTGTAGTAATTAAGGGCTTGCCTTGGTTTTCGTCATCAGTCTTCTTAGATATATAAAAGATTTTTAGGGCGGAGAATAGTTTTCAATAGGGCTGTGGAGAGGAGACACGAGAAATAGCATTAATTCTTTTAGAAAATGTCAAAGCGAAATATCCAGCGCAGAGAAGACTTTCAATCAAATTCCAGCTATTTCGAGCTCCAAAAATGGCAAAATGCAATCCTCGTGTAAAGTTTATGTATTTAGCCCTGGGGACATATTCTACTCGAAATTTCCATCGATGGTTTATTCCTTCCTTTGTGTAGGAAATTTAAGGCTACCATTTTCTGAATCACAGAATGCAATGAGCATTTATTGTGAAATAACTAAAAGAACACCACGAAGTCCTTACGACAAAGAGTAGGTGGTTGAAGTTGGCTGTGTTTTTGATATGCTGTAGGCCGTGACCCAGTCATTCGATGAGTCTTTTGGATGATAGAAATACATGGGCCAAATACACTTTTTGAGGTTATAGGAATCCGTGACGCATTTATGACGTCACAAAGTGTATTTGATTCATGTATTTGAACAAGCAAAACGGTCCTACTTTTCGGGGTACAACCTTCAATAAAGTTGTTCAAGAGGTCAATAGCTACAACTAACATATCGATAGTGAAGCATTTAACGGCCTACTTTCTGCCACAAGGGCTGTACCACTGCACTATATACCACGATGGATTAATAGAATATTTATTATCTGATAAATGCAGACTTGAAGGCGAAATTCGACAAAAACCGAAATGGAAAATGACTAGTACGAGTTCGAATACCGATTCAATGTTGACAGCGCAAAATGAAGGAAGATTAGGAAATCAAATGTATTTTTATGCCGTTTTATACGCAATCGGTCGCTACAATAACCGCCAGGCCTTCCTGTCTCCTGCATCGTCAAACGTTATAACAAAATATTTCAACGTGACGTTACCTTCACTGAATGAAACAATTTACAAACAGACAAAATGGAAGGTACAAGTGATGACCCAAACCGTCCTTCCGAATATCAGATCCCTAAATGGAAAGAATATAAAACTTTACCGTTACGCTAATAATCTTCATTATTTTAATGAATTCCGCTACATTCTACGCCAAGAATTTAGATTTCATCCTTGGATACAAAATCAGTCATTGACTAAAATATCCGAGGCCCAGAAACTATTTCTACAGCAAACGACTTCAACTGATAATTCATCTGTGAGTGTGATTGGAGTCCACGTCCGACGAGGAGATTGGGTGAATAGTGAACCTCATGAATATACTATGCCCACTGCAAATTATTATATCAGTGCTATGAAATATTTTAAAGAGAAATATTCGAGTGTAGTTTTCGTTGTGGCAAGTAATGGAATACCTTGGTGCAAAGAGAATTTTGAGAGTTTACCGTATCCAATATATTATTTAGAAGGGACTTCAGAGGAGGATGGTGGATACGACATGAGTGTTTTAACAATGTGTGATCATATCATCATTGGAGCTGCATTTGGGTCATTTGCATTTTTTTCAGCATATTTGATTAAAGACTGTGGGGATGTAATCTATTGTGATGAATGTTTTCCTAATAAAACACGAGTACCACATGATAAGTCGGACATGGTCTTACCGGAATGGATGGCATTCCCCAAGAACGGATACGCAGAGTAAATGTAATTATCAACAATGTTTAAAAAAAACATACTTAAAGTGAGAAAGTGATTGAATAAAATGCGGGTGTCGAAATGAAACCGGGACGTAAATGAAAACCAGACCTTTCTCCCTCTTGCTTTCACGAAGAAAGTGGTGAAAGTCTGCTATTTCCGACCTCAGAGAACTAAGTAAGAACCCGGGTTTCTATTCGGTCAGTTACGTTAAATTATGTCTGTATTAATTTATTATAGTTGAATTGAAATGTTTTCATTTTAGTCCGCTGATCTGAAGACCGGATTGATAGTTTATGGACATGGACCATAATGACCAGATGACGTCTGTCAGAGCTATGAAAAAGTGATCATTATTGAGCTTGTGTATCGCGGTTATTTATACTTTTACGTTGAGCTAATTTTATTTAGGGTTACAAAAATATGTAATAAATAATATTTTTTTCAAATAAGTTGAAAATAAAATAATCCTCAAAATATTTCATACAATTCTAAAAACTTGTCCAAAATGTATATTTATTTTCAAGTGAAGACAACTTTCTCTCCTTTTGAAAGAAATAATAGAAATTATTACCATATGTATAGTTTTTTTGTACTATGAGTAGAATTCGATCTAACAGCATGAACTATTGTTAAAATAATAATCATTTGCATTCTGTGTCAATTGGGCAATCTTTGTATGGAAGGCAGTGACTGAATAAAAGTCTAGTTTTATGTTTTAGCTCACTTCGTTCCCATTTGGGATTCGATGTTAGTCGGTTTATGCCAATTATTGTTGTTTTGAGTTGTCCTACTTGTGTCATTCAGGCAATATCAAAATAATAGTTGGTTGGAATAAATTCATGAGCTAGCAACTACAAAATATTTGAATCTCATTTATTATATCCTTACTCCAGAACTCGATTATTCTTTAAGATTCAGTCTCAGAATCAGCTACAACATTTATATTGGTGTTACTCGATTTCACTTTTAAGTTTCAATTTTGGCTTCCTGCTCGGAAATGAAAATTGTTTCACTGAAAAATCGTTTTCTTGTATTAGTGTTACTATACTTGGCACATTTGTTATCTCCGTCAAATCAACTTACCACTGGACCTATACTGCGGAGTAAGATCCACTGAAAATATGTGTGAATCGTTAATAATGATTTACTTTTTTTATCCAGGTGATATTGATTTCAAATTGACCCGAGTGGCTCGTTCTGTTCATACAAGATTTCCAACCAAACGCAATTCCACTATTTATTACTATATTGAGAATCTGATTCGTAAGATATGTTTTACATATAGTTAATGGCTGAAGCATTCCATATTTAAAAAAAGTACAGATTCGGACGCAAAACATTTCTATAATCACAAGATTCGAATTAACCATATATTTTACAATTTATAGCCAGCACACAACGTTCGGTCAAGAAGGCAGTGAAAGACATTGAAGAATGTACATGTCTACGCTTCAAACGAGTATATTCCAGGCGGTCGGATCAAACTGATTATTTTGAATTTGAAGACAATGCAGAGCAACACATTGAGATTGCGGTGACACGTCAAGACCCTCAGTACTCGCAGCCGGGATGTTGTCACGGATTTTATTTACATTCGATTCTCCAATACTTGGGATTCAAACATGAGCATCAAAGATTTGATAGAGATCAATATATCAGAGTATTCTCGAAAAACGTTATAGCTGGTAAGTCCGATGTGATTCAGTGTACATCTAATGATTTAACTAGTAAAGTTTGCACTGTTGCGGGATCGCCGGTACAACCGAGGCATAACACACAACTTGCCCGAGTCCTTGTTCTGTGGTTGGAGAAAAATGTATTTTAATGTTCCTTTCAACGAACTTATTGTTAATCGCGCTAAAAACCCATCATCCACAAACACGGAGAACTTGGAAAACATACTCCTCTTATTTAACATCGGGTCAAAGCTCAAGGACAACTTATGTCATGTGTATATCGCTACGTTACGCCGCATTGTGACAGGTTATGCGATAAGGGTTCACCATTATGAGCCCGAATTAAACAAGAGTCTCCAGTGGAAACACAAGTCGTTTTTCCGACCGGAGAAAGGACTTTCGCCAAATCCCCCATGACGCACATCGTTGCTTTCCGGCTAATTTCAAGTACACATTCCGAAATAAATCAATATGGAAACTGTTTTTCGAACTTTTTCCTCAAACTTCCGACGAACCGGCTCATGAAATCAAAGTTATGAAATTTGTACTGTAGAAAATAAAATTATCTGAATTCTGAACTATTGGACTTACTCTATCGTCAAGACCATGCATCTGGCTATTTTTACAAATTTTTACCTTTGGAAAATACTTCAGGGAAAAGTGGTATTCAAATGATGAGTAAGTGAAACCAGAGCAGAGGTACGAAGTCATTTCAATACCAGCCCGAAATATTTCTTTAAAACATGGATAGACAACTTGAATTTATTTAATTGAACCCAAGTTTTTTGATAGTACAAAATCAACACATCATAAACAACAATTTCACAACTAAATGGACAAATTAGATCGCTATGTAAAAGTAAACACATCAAGAATATCTAGCTTATTAAAACTAGTCAAACAAAACTTAAGGACTATCTATTCAACAAACTAGCAGGGAGATTTACGTGTATTTTTTAAGGTCCACCATTCCTATTCGATTGACCCTCCCGCTTGACTGACCTTTCTGGAATTTGGTGGACAGGTTTTCCCTAGGATGTCTGGATGGTCTTCCGGTTGGGTCCCAGGTCAAAACTTATTCGTATCACTGAAAAATAAATTAATTTCTGAGAGACTACTGAAAAAGTCTCTTCGTCCACAACGATTGTTACTCCGTGAACTTCGACCGTGGCTCAAAACCGTGTATGTTGCGGTCCAAAATTTTAAATGTGAAACTGGTGGATTGTTTTTGAAATTAATCCAGTCAAAATGTAAACACGGGTGGGTAGGTCTGTCAGTTCAATTCATACTGTTTTTGGTTTCCTTAAATTTATCATCTCCAAATGTTATTCATAATTTCAAAAAACAATTCACCAGTTTCACATATTTAATTTAAAATTTTCATCAGTCAATATTTCAGTCAGTCTTTCAGTGGACGAAGAGACTTTTTCAGTAGTCTCTCAGAAATTAATTTATTTTTCAGTGATACGAATAAGTTTTGACCTGGGACCCAACCGGAAGACCCTCCAGACATCCTAGGGAACCTGTCCACCAAATTCCAGAAAGGTCAGTCAAGCGGGAGGGTCAATCGAATGGGAATGGTGGACCTTAAAAACACGTAAATCTCCCTGCTAGTTTGTTGACTAGATAGTCCTTAATTCAGACTTTCATACGTAACACTCGCCGACATACAGTTCAACAACTAGTTTTCAATCTATAACTTGAAGTCTTGATTTTTGCAACTTGATGAGATGAGTTTTTAGTGGACCTTGAAACACTAGAAATGATGACGCTCTCTTTAAGGTTTCAGGTAATGTATTCCACAATGTAACAGAGCAGAACAGAATTCGTAATGTAAATAGTTTTTTAACTCGAGTCGAACCGCATTGCATCGAAGAACTGTAATTGCGATTTGAGGTAATTCATTTCGATTTATTAGTTATGCCTGTGGTAAACTTATTTATTGGACGCTCCTCGTATGCACTTTAAGTAAGAAGTTAAATGTTTAACACTTCAATTGTTTTTACGTAAAAATGAGTAATTTGGCATGAATAAAGGTGTGGAATTCATCGCATCGCACTATCATATTTTTACATCAAGTTTTGTATGTATTCCAGGTGATGAATGGATTGTCCCAAAATTGAGCCCGTCAATGTGGTCCTATAGTACTCCATACGATGTTGACAGTATTTTGCATTACGGTTCATTTCAAAGGTCTAAAAATGGACTCCCAACAATACTGACAAAATTTGGAGGTATAATTACCCCCTTTATAGAAAGAGGTGAATTGAGTAAGTTAGATGTAGATGGGCTGAATGATTATTTTAATTGTGGGCGCACGTAATTAAAGTAGGAATGAACAATTTTATTGTACGAAGACACAAAAATCGAAATACAATCAATTATAAAATAATTCGGTTCGTTTCGGTTTAATAAAAATTATTATTGATTATTATATCCATTCATAGAACCGTACATGTCCATAGTGGCAATAAATATGTAAATCGTTTAACTTATTCCATAATAGCAAATAAACTAAATTGCATTAGTTTTATACTTTCAAAGTGTTGTATTTATAAGCGTTGTATTAATTATGCTCTGATCATAGATCATAGAAACAAAATTGCACACGCGATTAGTACTGTTATGTTGAGTAGCTTTCCTTCTCTCACGAGGTCCAAATTCGGTCTACGAGAATTCCAACTAATCTGTCTCAACA
>JAQFYE010004334.1:0-13572 GCA_034694305.1 Protaphorura glebata
ATTGTACGTATTGTCTCAACTCGCCTCATTATTCACATTCGTCACCACGTTCACATAAAAACACGAGCCTTTTATTCATTTTCAAATATATTCCATTTCTGAAGGACTTGCACCACAAGTCCATACATTTTTACAGTTTTCTCGGTGTTGCAGTCCATAAAATCGAACAATTGTTAAGAAGCGTTTAAGTTTACCAGAATGAACAAAATTAATTTTTGGGACCAAACAATATTATCAAAGTTTGTTTGACTGACATTGGGTTCTCCAAGGAGAAGGAGATAAATATCAAACGTTTTCTTCAATTACGCTTCCTATTTGACTCGATTCATTAGTTGACGGATTGTCTTCAAATCTGGAATACTTTTTCATATTGGCGCCTCCAGACATTGTCGATAACTAACCTTTGGCATCCGGTTCTCCATGGAACAGGAGTTGTTGAATATCGAACGTTATGTTCAATAACGCTTCCATATATACTCGTTTCATTAGTGGACGGATTGTCTTAAGATTTGGCATATGTAATCTAAGGGTTCTTGGCTCTTCCGGACATTGTGGATAATTTACCTTTCAAACCCTGTTCTGCATAGAACAGGAAATGAAGACGTTTCGTTTAATTGCGTTTCCAACTGTACTTGTTTCGCTACTTGACTGATCGGTTTCTCCTAACCAATATTGCACGGCTTTCTTTTAGTTTTCAACTATTTTATTTATATTACTTTCTTGCTTCCATAATTTATATTTGCATTCAGCGTTTCTTTGTTTTATGCCTATTTTTATATACATAAGATATTAGAAGGCGGATTTCAAAGGGTTGGGTCAATAATTTTTTTAATTATTTCCTTCCATATGTTATTGTTATTGACCACTACACTTACCATTGCTTTGTTTTATGCCTATTCGAATATGCTTAAGATAATAGGACGCCTACTCGAGAGGTTTTGGGTATACTTTCTTGCTTCCATAATTTATATATCGGTGCTACTACATTCAGCCTTGCTTTGTTTTATGCCAATTTTAATATGCATAAGGGTATTAGAAGGCGAATTTCAAAGGGTTTGGGTCAATATTTTTTTTAATTTTTTCCTTCCATATTTTATTGTTATTGATCACTACATTTACCATTGCTTTGTTTTATGCCTATTTGAATATGTTTAGCTTAAGATAATAGGACGCTTACTCGAGAGGTTTTGGGTAAATTATTTATATTACTTTCTTGCTTTCATAATTTATATTTTGGGGCCACTACTTTCAGCCTTGCTTTGTTTTATGCCTATCTTAATATCCATAAGATATTAGAAGGCGCATTTGTAATAATTACGCTATACATAATCTGGTATCATTGTAATATTACGTAATACACCAGGTATTTTTGTGGTTAGATCTCTACCGGTAAATAATTTGATACGGATTTGAATTTGTAGGAAGTAACGTTGAAGATAGAAATTTTGACTGACTCAGATGAGGTTGAGATTTGCTGGTCCGCCTAGTTTAACCAGGGTAAGGGAATCACAACAACAACCGCTGCTACAACAACAGCTCCACCAACAACTACGAGTGGAGCAAGAACGACGTCAGTCAGTTTTTTCATGGTGGCTGCAGTAACGGTTGCGATGCAGCTATGAATAACTTCATTTAAAGATTTATCCATGGAGGGTCAAGCAGGTCATTCGGTTTTCTAAAACACCGAAAAATAATGAACAACCAAAATAACAACTTATATTTTGGGTTATTATATTCGTCACTGTCAGATTAATTATTTCCACGGCCGGCAAACGAACAGTCCAATTACTTAAAATCACGGTTATATTACTTATTTCCACAGTCACTTTACTAAAATCATAATCGATTAATAAAATACACAATCAATTCATAAAAATCACAATCAATTAATAAAAAATCACAATCAATTAATAAACATCACAGGGAATTAATTAAAATCACAGTCAATTAATAAATCCCACAGTCGATTACTTAAAATCAGAGTCGATTAATTAAAATCAGAGTCAATTAAATAAAATCACAGTCCATTAATAAAAATCACTGCCAATTAATGAAAACCACAAAACACATCACATACAAAAGATCTTGAATTAATTTGTCAATTACAATGTAAATATATTAAAAAAAATGAAAACCACGGTCAATTAATTAAAATCACAGTCGCTTAATTAAAATCACAGTCGCTTAATTAAAATCACAGTCAATTAATAAAAAGCCCGGTCAATTAATAACATCACAGTCAATTAATTAAAATCACAGTCAGATTACTTTCAACCGGTATCAAAAGTTCAGAAATGAAATGCTCGAAGTTTATTTTGACATTTTTAAGGACTCTGATTAGGGTTCTTAACACGATCAGCTTTGGGAATATATCCGGGAGTATGCCACGGAATTCATTCTTTTACGCTTCGCGCGCGCTTAAAATGTAAAAATGTCTTGAAATCACAGACCACATAGAATGGATTTGGTTCATGTTGTGTGGCGGATTAGCGCAGCAATCGAGCAGAGGAAGTGAAAATGGGAATGAATTTGGATCATTTTCTCCAGTCACTTTCCCACCCAAGCCCGAGTAATAATAAAAATTAATACACGATTGAAATATTGGAATCACTATTATAGAATATAGAACTAGTGGGACAGTTTTATTGTCTTTTTCATTCGAAAAGATAGTTATAATTTGTGTTCAGTTCGGCGTTGAGGAAGGTCAAATCTACATTTCGAGGTCCATGACAAAATCCAATTGCCAACAAATTGAAAGTTAGCAGGGGGCAAACCAAAGCTCAAACATTTTAATTAAAATCTACTCGGCAACAGGAAATTAAAACCGCTTGAATGTTTTCGGTTGGCTAAAGCACAACAGTTTGTCTAAATTACACATACAGGGTGGCCCATAAGTAACCGTACATTCAAAATAAAATCTTTAATATTTTGAGTCTCAAAATTCCAAAATAGCCTTTTTGTTCAGAAAGCCGTTATGCAAATTTTGATGTATCGCTATATCGAGTGTAAGTTGCGCGGAGCACGCGCGCCAACCCAAAACACAGACGAATCGGGAGTTTTCTTATAACATGCAGAACGAATTCTTCAATATATATAATATGAGCAATGCGCATCCATTTCCTCAAATTTAACAGCATATTAAAAAAGTGAATTTTTTTGAACTCTTTTGAAATTTCAAACAAAATTTGAAAATTTTTAACTAACTTGAAAAAAATTATGATATTTCTTGAGAATTTCCAAATTATTTTAAAAATCCATTTTCAAATACTTTTTTTCATTAGTTTTTTTTCTAATTAACGATTCTTTTCAAAATGTTGTTAAATTTGAGCAAATGTATGCGTTGCTCAAATTCTGTCATTGAAGAATTCGTTCTGCACGTTGAAAAAAACTCCCGATTTGTTTGTGTTTTGTGTTGGCGCGCGCGCTCCGCGCTACGTACACACAAAAGCGATGCATCAAAACTTGCATAATCTCTTTTTGAACGGAATGGCTATTTCGGAATTTTGAAACTCCAAATATTAAAGATTTTGTTTCGAATGTACGGTTACTTATATGCCACCTTCTGCATACCTTAAATACCAAACACTGCAAGAGTTTGGGATTTAAGGGACAGATTATTAGACTAGAACTCAACAGCGAACCCGGAAATACGCAATATTCCAAAAGTCGGGTACTGCGGCACGATGTGTACGTATTAACGAATGATAATTGAAATCAGCTATTAATTTGTGCGGTCAATAACACAGGACGGATGCCTGTGTTTCAGCCCGGAAACATTTCACCCCGGAAACTCTAAGTGAAATGGTTCCATTAGTTATCTGGTGATTTGGTATGTAATGAAATAGAGTCCTAAATTGCTACAAGAGGAAGATGTGATATGAGGACTAATTGGAATTATGGAACTATAGATTTATGGATAATATTGTTACGACACGGCCGAAGTTTTTCTACCCGGAAACACAGAGCAAATTGATTCAATTAAATGATTCAAGTACGTACTTACCTTGTTAGTCGTGTGGACACTCATTCTATATGTTTCTCTTTCTCTACCATTCACACTATCTTTCATTTTCCTTGACCCTGGCTAGGTGTACTCGCATTTGGTTTATAGGGCATTGTGTCCTATTAGTATAGAAAAACTACATTCACGCTAGATTGAGGTATTTTTATTGTATTTTCTTTACAGATTAGACCCGACCCTGAAGGTAGCCTGAGGGTTTAGCTATTATCGTCTATCACGCCTCCATGCAGTTAGAATGACACATGGAACCTTATGAGATGTCTCATGGCCATTTACTGTTACACTGATATTTAACCGCTTTATATGCACTGTGCTTATCAAAATTCAATCAAGGTTTCTCGAAACTAACTTTGTTAAAGTGCACCGCCAAGGGCGGGGGTTAGAGTGCGCAAGTTATAAATGGATAGATTTTGTACATTTTGTAGTCCCTGAGGTCTTGAACAACTTTTGTGGACCAAAATACTTAAATTAGACTAAATTGAATGTTCATCAATGGAGAGTGACAAATTACAGTGAATCACAGCTAGAGAGGTGGAGTTAGAATATGGACGGAATAAAATAAATTGAGAGTTTGTTGCCAAAAATTATCAAATCCGAGATTTTAAGATCCGATTGGATACGATTTTATCTGTCTGTACGACTAATTAAAACTATAATATAAATTAAAACATATCGAGGGGTTTAGGCCATAGCAGGCCTAATCGTAAGTCAATGCAGAATAGTAGTATACAAGGTGGTTCATAACCAATTAGACCATCGTTCGACTCATCATCTACACGCCATCTAGTGAGTCAAAAACAGTTAGAACTCTCCTTAAAAGCTTGAACGATTCAAGTTATGGATATTGAATATATACAAGTTGGTATTCAGAGATGTCCATGGCATTTTATTAATTAATTAAAGCCACCACTACCGTCACACTATATTGCGTCCGCAACCGAATATTCGTTGTACATCCAAGTGTTTATATTGTAAATAGAACTATATTAAATATTATTATGGACACTTAAATACTGAACATAAAGATTACCAAGTTCAAATCCAAACTTGATTATCATTAACATTTGATAGACACTGTACAAGTCACAACTACACCGGGCACCCCAACAACAAGATTTGACTTTAGTAGACCCACTTTGAATAGACCTGACCCAACTAGTCCAGTTCCAATTAATCCAGCTCCTGCGACACCTGTCCCAATTAATCCAGCTCCTGCGACACCTGCCCCAATTACAGCCGGAACGATTAAACCAGTTCCAATGACAGCCGGAGCGATTAGCCCTTTCGTTAATACAGCCGGAGCGACTAATCCTGCTTTTACTATGCCTGGCGTGATTAATCCATTTTTTAGTAAGCTTGCCTTGAGTAGGGAGAACGAAGTTTTCTCTAATTGTAATCGTGCTAGTTCGTATTTCAACGACTTAATTCTGGTCGGCTTAAGAGGATCAATTGAATTGAATAGAAATTGAAGAGGCATAATGGGGAATTGAGTAGTTGTTGGCGTTGATGGCGTTGTTGTAGTTGATGTAGTTGTTGTAGTTGTTGTAGTTGTTGTACGTCGAGTTGTTGTTCTGGGACGTCGAGTTGTCGTTCTGGGACGTCGAGTTCTGGGACGTCGAGTTCTGGGTCGACGAGTTGACATTCTTGGACGTCGTGTCGACGTTCTTGGTCGTCGAGTTGAGGTTCTTGGTCGTCGAGTTGAGGTTCTTGGACGTCGAGTTGATGTTCTTGGACGTCGAGTAGAAGTTGACATGGTTGGAGTACTCTTAGTTGAAGTTTGATTTTGTCCGCCTTGATTTTCTTCATCTTCATCGGACACCTCTTCAGACTCTTCCTCGCTAGACTCCTCCTCCGAATCATCTTCATTAGACTCGTCATCCCCAGTCCCTCCTACAAATTATAATTAGTACTAAGGGAGGTCTTAATTTTAAATCATTAGCCCGTGGACGCAGTCCTATAAGAAATTTCAGCTATAATTCTTATAACTTTTGTTTCAAACCAATTTGATTAAATGAGAGTAAGTTAAACAGGAGTGAAGGATTTATAAAATCACCGTGTCTGTCCGTCCGTCCGTCCGTGGCAACCCGCGTTTCTCACCCCGTAACCTCAAAATCTCAAATGTATAACTTCAAACTTATCTCAAAAGTGCTTCCATACTTAGCATCTTACATAGCGTGATCACTATTTTCTCAAGACAGTTTAAACCAGTAAGTCTCAGTTAGACTTAACAGAGGTCGCATTGATTTCATATTTGCTCTCAATTTTTTGTAAACATAAGAAACTGCAACCGGATTCCTGACTAGCAAGTCATACGGAACTACATTGTATCTAAATACCAGGAATTACTCCTGGTACTAATTACTTAAGCTTTTCCGTACGGAGTTCGTTTTGATGGGCTGACTGGTGGGCTGATACGTCACAATTTAGCTTGTTAACGTTTGAACTTATAATTAGTTAACTAATTAAAAATATTAGAAACCCAAAAACGATTGCTCTAATTTTTTTTATATGTTGTACCATTAATCCCCTGAACAATGTTTAAATGGACCATATTGGACGCCGCCACCATTAGCCCCCCAAGGGGATAGCCTAAAATCTTACCAAACTTGCACCGATTGACCCATTTCTTTCATCTGTTGTTTCTCATACCCCTCTGAACAATATCCAAATGAACAACATTGGTGCACTGCCCTCCAAACCCCGCTAGCCTCCCTAAGGGTTAGGCTGGAACCGGATTAAAATTTAACCGATTGGCCAAACCTTTTGATATGTTATTTTGCTTACCCCTCTGAACAATGTTCTAGTAGATCATATTGGTCCACTTCTCCACCCAACTCCCCAGCCCCCCCCCCCCCCAGGAGGTAGTCTGGAATCGGAGTAAATTGACCAAGATTGGCCAAGATATTTCATTTGTTGTTCCCCTTACCCCCATGGACGAATCGTTCGAGTTTTGGTCAAGTTCTAGGCTTCCCCCTTAGGGGGGCTAGGGGTGTTTGTTGGGAAGGTAGACCAATATGGTCGAATTGAAGACTGCTCACGGGCAAGGGGTACAACATATCAAAAAATTGAGGCAATTGGTTTACGTTTGTTTTAATTTTAAAATTAAGTATTAATTAATTAGTGACATAACAGTGCTTTTTTGTCGTATGTTAAGGAGATGGGCCAGTCTGTAGACGGGCGTAGGATATTAAAGGTTAAGTGCTTTGTTTTTAAAACCAACCTGGAATTGGAACACCCCTGAGCGCGAGAGGTTCATAAAAACTGCAGTCACTGTAATTCAATCATTTACGTAATGTTGGTGAGATGTGCCCTGCTAATGTTAGAGAGATATGCCCTCCTAATGTTGGAGAGATTTGACCTCCTCGAGATATGCGTTCCTAATGTTGGAGAGATAAGCCTTCCTAATGTTGGAGAGATAAGCCTTCCTAATGTTGGAGAGATATGCCTTCCTAATGTTGGAGAGATATGCCTTCCTAATGTTGGAGAGATATGCGTTCCTAATGTTGGAGAGATATGCCTTCCTAATGTTGGAGAGATATGCCTTCCTAATGTTAGAGAGATGTGTTCTCCTCATGTTGCAGGTATGATCCCTTTGGTTTGCAGCGCAAGCGCTTCCAAGGAGACTACGTTAATCATATACTCTGCACTCCCTATACTCTTCCAAACGACTAACAACACTCTCTCAACCGTTTCCACTTTATCTCTCTTAACATCATCTCAACCACTCTACACCACATTAACGATTCCCACTTTACCACTCACATAATCTCAACCACTCTCTACACCCTCTTAACCATTTCCACTTTACCACTCACATCATCTCAACCACTCTCTTCACCGTCTAAACCACTCTAAACACCAACTCAACCATTTCCACTTTACCACTCACTACATGATCTCAACCGCCCTGCACACCCTCTAAACCACTCTCTACATTCATTCAACCACTTTCCACCATATATCATGTAAACTGCTTCCACGGGCTATCACCCTGTCGCCACTGTTTATTCTATCCTAATTGTATAATAAAGAGGAAAAAAAAGCAATCCGTCCCAAAAACTGAAGTCTGGTAATGTTGATTTATCATTTCAGACTGTCTGCATTTTTATTTAAAATAAATTGTGTTCCTCATACCATCCCATCCCCATCCCCATCCCATTGTGTTTTGGTTCCCAAATTGTGGCCATCCCGGTCCGGATTCTTTATGAGCATGATTACCAAATTCACTCCACCTTGGTGCATTGTGTTGATTAACGTGGACTCCAAATTGACTATGCGGTCCGCCATCACCGAGTTGATTATATTCCTTGTGATCTAACTCCCATTCTTGACTGGAAACCAAAGTGATGACCACCATGAATGACGCAAATACCAATACCAAAATCTATAAAAAAAAATTGAAATAAAATATATAGAATTAGAAAGAGACAACCTAACGCGGACAATACACAATATGAATAAAATTAATTACAGTGAATTTGGACATTGTTCAATGTGAAATGACACCAGGGGATATATTATTATTATTATTGCCATGATTATTGTTATTATTATTATTACTGTTGTTGTTGTTGTTTACGGTAAGTAAATAGAAATTAAATTAAAGGAGTGTGTCTGTATGTTCACTGAATGCAGATATTAACTGAATAAATGGGTATAATAAAACTAAGTGGTCGGCATTCAACAGATACAAACACGACAAAACAGACGGACGCAAAAAATGTGGGCGTACGCATGCAGGTCATAATTCAACTGTTCATGAAGTGTCACGTTTTAATGTTTCCTGAAAAAAAGCGATTTAATTTTTACGAAAATTTTGGGAAAAATACACCTCTTTAGTCTCAAGAATTTGGCATGATAATTCTCACACAGTTTTGATCAAATCCTCTCAAGACCAAAAAAAAATTGGAATTCTTCAAAAAATTTTTTTAAAAACGCCTGGAATATTTAAAATAATTTATTATGAATTCAATTAACTAATCCATTCACGTGCAGGGTTACTCAAAAATAACGAACTATTCGCCACTGGCGGTTCTAGCTATAGGCGAAGTAGGCAGCTGCCTATAGCTGATTTAAGGATGTGCATACGATTCGGCTGGGCCTGCCTATAGCAGATCATATAGCTTTGCCTATAGCGGAGGCACATTAAGGCCTGCCTATAGCCGAAATATTCCTGGAACCGCCACTGCTATTCGCCATAACCTCCTCGACTGCAACTTTATATAAAAAGTGAGATAAAAAATTTTGTTCAAAATTTAATTGAGCGTCTAATCAGCCGACAATATTTTGTCTGAATTTCAAAAGAAATTGTGATATTTTGAATTTTTTTTGAAATTTTCTTTATTGAAATTTATTTTTGAAAATTTTTGAAAATCTTGGGGAATTTTTGAAATTTTTACAACAATCAAAATTTCAGTTTGTTTTTCATATTCTGATATTTGCATTTACATTATTATTGATAGCGTGCGCTGTGAAAAACGCAGCGCATTCGGAGATAGCTCAATAGACGCGCAATTAAATTTCGAATAAAATGGTTATTTCACTTTTTATATGAAGTTAAAATTGAGGTAGTTATGACGAATAGTAGGTTGGTTTTGAGTCACCTTGTATTTTCCATATGTTTAGGACTGGAATCATTAAATTAATTATAGTTGGAATATTTTCAAGAAAAGTAAGTGCATCGTTTTGCGACTCTCACAATGTTATGGTGAGTGGTTTTACTACGCGAGACACGTACGTTTTTCCCAGTTGGACGGATTTTGATTGTATCTGTAGTAATAGACTAGTCAGACACCGGATACCACACACACGCACGCGATTTGCATTCTTCACAGTTCAGATTGCTTACAGAATGTGAATGTGTAGCGAGTAAATTTAAATTCATTTTTGCAGAAATAAACTGTATCTTCCATCCTGTAGATTGTGTGAAATTTCCAAAAAGTGTCCGACTCTTGAAAGTTGAAACCCTCAATGCTGTCCTTTTTATTATTAAATTTTTATCGTTTTTTCGAAATTTTGTTGTCGTCGCGAGTTTAAGGGAGTTTAGACAGTTTGGGCCCCATCTCAAGAAATTTTTAGGCTGAGGATTCTGACTCAGATTTTGGAGTTAAGAATTATACATCCATTTATTTGACATTCACCCGAAGGTCTGGTCAACATTTGATGTTCTTTTCAAATGATAGAGATCGGTATGTATTGAGTCGAATTAGAATAACTCAGAGTGAATGCCTTCGATCATCAGCCGAACTGTACATACCCGGCATTGGAGTTAAGAATTCAATTTCAATTTCCTGAAGGTAAGGGTGAATTTTGTGCCCGGAGATTTTTTTTACGAAGTCTCCAAAATTTGAAAACTCCAGGCATATTTTACATACAGGGTCACGCATAACCTTTGCCCCCTCCCCCTTGGCCAGCGTAATCTGCGAGAGCCGGACAAAAAGTGAGATACGCGTTTCGTAGAGAATCTTATGGAGGATCTAGGGAGCTACCCCGCTTAAAAATCCGACGCGCGTAGCGGCGCTGACTAACGCTTAAGTAAAAATCGGCATGCAAAAATGGATTTTTCAACGGCATTTTGCCAAAATCGCGCCCAAAAAATTTTTTTTTCAAAAAATCTGTCGATTCCACCTTTTTCGTAATAATTTTATGCAATTTTTAAAATTTTGTTGGGCCGGAGAAAGTCGAGTTTTCGCTGCCAGGGCATCGGGAGGAGAAAATCTGATTCTTTTCACCAAAATGTCCTGGCACCGAAAAAAATCGACATCCTCCAAACCGGTCCAACAAAATTTTAAAAATCGCATAAGATTATTACAAAAATTGTGGCATCGACAGATTTTTCAAAAAAAATTATTTTGGGCGCGTTTTTGCCAAAATACCATCGAAAAATTCATTTTTTCATTCCGATTTTTACTAAACGCTGGTCAACGCCGATACGCGGGTCGGATTTTCAAGCGGAGTAGCTCCCTATATTCTTTATAAGATTCTCTACGAAATGCATATCTCACTTTTTGTCCGGCTCTCCCAGATTGCGGTCGCCAAGAAAGGGGGGGCAAAGTTTATGCGTGACCCTGTACATTAGAGTGCATGAACAAGAGGAGGAGCTCCGTACAATGTTACCTCTTATGGAATAAATGCATTTCGAAGTCACTTACGACTGCTTTTCATTTTATTACAAATTCCAAGGTACGTATGTACGTAATTATTTTCTAGGCCAGAATTCAGAGACGTGCGCTGCTATATCTAGGAATGGATGAGTTTTACTTTGCAATAATTAATTTGATTTGACCTCGTGCTTTTATGTCACTTCGTTTTTAGATTCTCAAGACATTGTTCAGCTAAGTCAGACGGTTCGACCTGATGTCTTGTCGAGTCCTTTGTAAGAACTGGAGTCTTCGCACCGTTCCACAAATGGGCACAACCTTCAAGGTCACCAGTCATGGACGCCAAGCCACTGCTGATACAATCGAAGACACTCACAGACAGTACCGTTCGTTCGTTAAACGGAGGGGAAGAGGGCGACAGCGGGAGGAAAAGTAAGACAAGCGCTCGAGGCCCAGGACAGTCATACCGTTCACCCATGCAAATAACAAACATCCAAAATTAAAATAAAGGTCAACTGTCGTGTTGACCTAAACCTGAAATGTGGGACGAGTGAAATATTATTCTAGACTTATCATCGTATCAGAATTCACTGGTGAGCATTTTAGATATTTCTAAAAATATCCGCCCTAACGATCCCCTCGTCAGTGAGAAGAGTAGTTTTTGCCTTTATCATTTCTTTTCTACTGTCAACCACCAAGGTTACAGGTTAAGATCAACAGCAGTTCCCCCTTCATAGCCATGGCGTTCATCTTGACCTGTGACATCCTACAGTGCTATTTCTATCGCCTTCTCGATTTTACCGTGCCGTTGTAATATGGCATTTACTTTTATTGTATTGTACCGTATTACAGTTAATACATAGCATTAATTAATCCGTTACTACTTGGAGTCATAATTATTGTGACGGTGAACTATACTTTAATTAGGCGTGTCATTGGACTTTCATACACTTGAACATTTAACACGCTGCTGTCATTTAAAATCAATAACACAAAAACGAATGGACAAATCAGGTCGATTGTCGTGAACGTAATACGAGTCACTCTTATCAATAAAATTTGCAAACGTTATAATCTTATCTACGATATTCGTACAAAATAATTAAAATCCACAAATAATGCACCGATTAATATACAGGGTGGCATGTTACCTTTGCCCCCCCTGGCCAGAACAATCATGAAGAGTCGGACAAAATGTGAGATAGGCATTTTGTAGAGAATCTTATGAAGGATCTAGGAAGCCATTCTGCTTGAAAATCCGTTGCGTGTAGCGGCGCTGACGAGCGTTAAAGTAAACATCGGCGTGAAAAAACGGATTTTTCAACGGTAATTTGACAAAAACACGCCCAAAATAACTTTTTTTTCGTAAAATCTGTCGATGCCACATTTTTTGTAATAATCTTATGCAATTTTTAAAATTTTGTTGGACCGGTTTGGAGGATGTTGATTTTTTGGTGCCAGGGCATTTTGGTGAAAAGAATCAGATTTTCTCATCCCGATGCCCTGGCAGCAAAAACTCGTCTTTCTCCAAACCGGCCCAACAAAATTTTAAAAATTGCAAAAAATTATTACGAAAAAGGTGGCATCGACAGATTTTTTGAAAAAAAATATTTTGGTGCGTTTTTGGCAAAATACCGTTGAAAAATCCATTTTTTCATGCCGATTTTGACTTAAGCGCTCGTCAGCGCCGCTACACGGAACGGATTTTCATGCAGAATAGCTCCCTAGATCCTTCATAAGATTCTCTACAAAATGTGTATCTCATATTTTGTCCGACTCTCCCTGATTGTTCTGAAAGGTTACGTACTACACTGTACAACTGACTCATTTACTCCCATGAGGGGAACATCAGGGCGGGTATTTTTATTAGGAAATTTTGAAAACCATACTATTGAAAGCTGATGCGATGAGAAAACTTGAATGGGAGGTCACTCAACCCACATTTCAGGTTTGGGTCAGTGAAGCTAACCTTCGTGTTGAATTATTTCAGTACTGATGATTCTGGCCCGTATATTTGTCCTTCGCCTTCCATTTACTTCACTTCACCCCGTCCTTTCCCTTCCGTGGCTGACAAAGCGAGCTAAAGACGGCAAGGCAAAAACGGAGACGAGACAAAACGGCCATTCCACTCACGCAACCACTGCTAGAATCAAACCGGAAGGTCAACTTTAGCGACTTAAACCTGAAATCTGGGTGGATTTGCCATTCAAGATTTCTCATCCCATCAGCAATCAATGTTAAGATTGTTCAATTTTTCTAAAAATACCCGCCCTGACGTTACCCTCCTTAGTGCGTCGGTAAAATTTTGTTTGTTACACTCATCGCATTATTAAATCTATACATATAAAATCCAAGCTCTGTTTGCGTGCGTGTATGCGTGTGTGTCCGCTATCTCCTCCAAAACGGCTTGACCAAATTCCAAGGTCAATACGTCATTGTTTTCAGGAGGTC
>JAQFYE010004335.1:0-13571 GCA_034694305.1 Protaphorura glebata
GCATGGGTTGCCGAGTGTTGGGATCTGAACCCGAATTGAACTTTTGTGAAGATGTTCTGTTTCTGTACAAAATAATTGAGTTGCCTATACACACATTTTTCAATGATTTTGGCAATAGTGCATTGTAAAGCTATAGGTCTAAGGATGTTCTGAAAATTAAGAGTTGTGTTATGATCATGATCATCGTACAGAAGTGTGTCAGAATAATTGTTCATAAAACATTAAACTTTGAGCCAAGCCGATACATTAGGAATGATACCTCTGAATAACGCAATTATGATTGATTATGAAAAAGACGAGTTTTGACTTATTCTCACTCGGGTACCGCAAAAAAAGAGTGGGAAATATGTCAGGTGTCAGGTCTACTTCGAATTGGGCGTGTCTGACATCCGACTCTCCCTTATCAACGTGTTATAATTTATTATGTTTGAACTTGAGAATGTGTTCGGTTTAAGTAATTTATTCTTCGGAGAAGCTGACAATGGAATCTACTGATATGAAGTGAGTGCCCATGGTAGTCACATTGTCCATCTCATTCTAGAAAACGTTCCTTTTTCCGTGGTGAGAAAAAGTGTGGGGCAGTCATAATTGTATTCCAGAGGTTACAAAAGGTCATTGACCACTTATGGCCTGCTACATATAGGTTCCAAAAACTATGTGCCGGGTTTCAATGATCCTATGGGAAAAAGGGCTGATGCCCTTACTCGGGTGGTGTCGCAATATATGTACATACACTGTACTGTACTGGGGTGGTACAGATGTGTGTATAGTTTATATTTATCATTAGAAGAAAAGACACATTATAGTAAAGAATCCAAATCCAAGTCGCCTTACGCTAGAGCTGGAACTATCTGAAATTCTCGATCTATAGAGGACATATTATTGGATATTCAATCCAAATCGTTGTGATTTTGAAATCGGAGTTCTTTATTCAAATTATGTGCGATGAGCACGACCAGGGTCAACCAACAGTCAACAGTCCAAATTGAAATGAAAAGAAAGATTGAGCGAATGCAAGTAATTAGACCTTGTTAGTCAAAACACCAAAACAGAAACGATCATCCGAAATACAAAGACTAAAAATGCCTAAATAATTAATTTTTACGATGTTTGTTGACGATTTTCTTCGTTTAATATTTATCTGGTTACAAATCTCAGACGCCAAATATTGTACTTTCTAGTGATTTTGGGATCGGTAATTCGCATTCAACCTATCAAATAGTGCTAGGCTATACCTGTTTTATTGTTACACTACCTATCATAATGTCATATTTTAGTATGTGATAGAAATACAAAATCAGCCAGTATTTTTGTGTGTTTGGCCAAATTTTGCAAACAGAGTATTCCCAATGTTAGTTTCGTTTTCGTCCCTTCGGCATCGTTTTTCATAGGTTACGCTGTAAAATAGTGCAGAAATGGCAAACTGGAATTCTTAATATAATTTTAACTGTGTAGTGGCGATAATTAGACTAGACGTGAATTATGTCTAGGTTAGCAAGATATTCGACATAAAGGCCCCGAATCAGCAATCATCCGGACTGTGGCCACAAGTTAGATATTTACCATCAAATCCTAGCTGTGTCGGCTCCAAATCAATCAACCAATTAGATGTGCCATTGGAGAATTAGAAATCACGTCTACTAACGAGTTCCTTTTTAGATTTCATACCCAGTGCCTTGCCTTGTCGGTTCGGCTCTCATGTTTTATCAAAATGCTCAAACCTCAAATTTCAAATCTACCACAATAGGAAATCTACCGAATTTTCCCCGGCTTAATTATGTGGTTTGATGTCATTTTCTCTCGAATACTAAACTATTTCCCTTAGGAAAGAATTCAATGCCTTACATTTACAACTTACATTCAATGCAAGTTTTTACAACTTACAGCCGAACTGTTTAAAAAACCAAGGAAATTGCATCAGATAGGAATGAAATACGACCAGAGTTCCAATTTTATATTTTTATTCCATGGATAAACTTCCCAGGTCAATGATTAACAGGACAAAAGGCATATTTGTAATCGTAAAACTAAAATTGCAACAATAGACAATCAACATAACAATTGCACGTCGTAACAATAATAAAGTGCACACATTTTGGGTCATTAGAGTCCGTCCATTTTAATATCAACTTAAAGTATGGTTACCCCTTAAAAGTAGGAAGAAATAATTGTTGTACATAGTAAAAGATAAACGTATTAAAATTGTTCTCAATATAAGTGTTGTCATTAATTGTAAAAGTCAAAAATATATTAAGATAGTACTAGTATGAAACTGAAATGTCACATTTATTTCTTTAACACCCGCACCCAAGTCCCCGAGGAAACAATTTATTTATGTAAGTACTTTCAATGCGCCACACCACCATTTGTATTTAAAAATCCAGACATTAAATTTCGGATACATACCTAGAAGATAGTTTGATTTTTATTTTGGATATATTGGAAATTGGATAAACGCACTCACGTGAATGTGCTGACTCAGTCATTATAATTTGCAGAAAATTATAAAAGAATTATTAACATAACAGCATTAATTATCAATTGGATACGATTTCGATTGTTTTTCAATTTGGCTTTGACACAAGTTTGAAGGAATTGGAATTACTGTGATTTGATTACTTTCTGTCTATAGTCGTTGTGCTGTCAGAAGAATATATTTCTACAATTCGTCGTGTTTCGGTCCCGAGAATTCCTCATGAGTGATGAAACCATTTTTGTCTTGGTCTTCATGTTGGAAAATCTCCTCAACTAATTTGTCATGATCCTCAAGAGCTTTTTTCACTTCATCATTCTCAACATCTTCACCCTCTTTTTTGATAGAGTCCATTTGTTTCTTCAAGTACTCGCTCACCTATTTTTAGAAAAATAAAAAAACATTCATCATCATTAGCAAAGGACACACTTTGGACGGAACTGACACAGAAAATCCCCTTCTCTGTCATCACGATTTATAATTAGAACGGATCCTTATAATGAAAAACATAGAAAAGGTGGTTTAAAATTCCGCAAATACTTGTCGCCCAAATCGTTAAGAACAATAATAAAAAATCTTTGCCCAAAATGAGTCGTAAAAAGCGACATGGACTTCAAAAAATGCAACAATTAACTTACTTCCTCTCTTGACAGCTGCGAGTCATTATTTCCATCTATTTCTTTGAAGACATTGACTGTTGGTGGCGAAGACTCGATTTTGAGCAGTTCAGTTTCAAAATAAAGAGTTGCACCTGTAACATTAAAATTAAAACAAACAATTGTATAATATGTAAAATTCGTTTCATCATTCACGATACTTTTCCATTCTGGAATACCGAAAATTGGAAAATATTGTTTATAAATTCATGCTTCGGGACAGGCCGCTTCCCTTTAATTTCGGACTCCTTGTTCTACGAGTTATGAGATGACTATATTGTTGCAGGAAGATGCATGTTAAGTCATTAAAATTCTCAGCAAAAATCAAAATAGGTTTAGTCAAGATTGTCAAAAAATAAACAAGACTGTGTAAAATTAAAATTGCCAAAATCGAAATTGTCTATTTTTTTTAGTCTTCAAAAAAGGTAAATCAATTCAAGCAGTGCCATTCCTTGTAACTGTAACAAATAATATGCAACAGTAAGTCAGTTTGACCTTAACATTATATGGCTCAACCAAATTTTCGTCAAAATATGAAGACTGGTTACGTAGGATACGAAAAATGCTGAAGAATTTGAATTCTCTTTGTTTCCAAGGCAATGACGCGACACGCGAGTATGATTGTTTGGTCCTATGAGACAGGAATTCCGCGAAAGAACTCTCAGTTCAAAATTGTTGACAGTCGACGTTCATTTATTATTGCGTGAGTGAAGTGAAGTGACCTAATTGACGAAGAGTGACTGTGACTCCGTGGCTGTGACAAACAGAATAAAGACAATGACTGCGACTGCGAAAATAATCGAATCACTCGTCATCACTCATCAGGTCAACCACTGGACGGAAGGTCACAAGGGCAGATTCGGAAAGGTCAGAAATAAACTATTCTTTAAGCATTTTTTGTGTCATCGCGCTACATCGTGGAACCCGAATTAAATGAGAATCACAGGTTCAAGCAATTTTAACAGTGTACTCTATACGCGTTTAGTTTAGTACTTCTCATTGTGTGGGTCGTGGGGGTGGTTTGCGACACTACTAATCGTAAGAAGCAGACACACAATATATTAGGTGTATAGTCCAATTTAACTGTTCAACTATGGTCACCAGTATTTGAACTAAATTGGCAGGGTTTGTCAATTTTCTCTACAGGAAAGGTCACTGGTTTGAAGGATATTGCCAAACTAAAAAGTCGACGGTTATGCCGAATTCACATATATTTTGAAGTAAGTGGATCAGATTTCTGAGACTTGTCGCCAGTTTGGAGTTTAATGGGTGGTTTTAAATTTAATTAAAAATAAATAAATTGCGAATTGGTATTTCCCATTGCTACCGGGTCAGCATTGACTTATAACTGATTGCTGAATTGTAGACACTCACACCTTCCGGTGGTAACGGGATCGGAAATTAATATTAAAGATCTTGCCTGCTACGGAATTACAAGGTCGGGGTTGGTTCAGAATTTCGTGGTCACCAATTCCTTGACACGTAGATATGAATAGACATTTTTCACCTCTGTCATAATGCTTTCTTTTTTGTATTGAATTTGAGTTGCGAGGTCGAGTGTGTATTGTATTCAATTATTTCAATTATAATTGTGCCATTGTAATGGTTATGGAAAAATTACGGTTTCTACCACAGAAAAATCATTAGATCCCTGCTTCGGGGGTCTAACGCTGAGCTTACACTCGAGGGCTTCATCTAAGCCGTTTTTACGAAAAGTACGAATAGAATATTAAGCTAATAATTGATTAGTAGTTGAAATGAAATATACCTGGTGGAATAACTTCCCCAGCACCATGTTCCCCATAGCCGAGGTGAGGTGGCACAACAAGGCGACGTTTCTCCCCAACACACATGTCAAGAAGTCCTTGGTCCCAGCCTTTGACGACCTGACCTACTCCGATTTGGAATGTGAAAGGTTGATTGCGGTCAAAGCTGCAAAAATTATGAAATTCATAAAATAAGTGTCACGTTCCACCATCATGTGTAAATTCTATGCAGTGCAGTGGTCAACATCGAGCTTCAGGGATTCGAAATACTTTACTCTCCTTTTCTTAACGAGATTTCCAACTGGGAATGTAATATTTGTCTCTTAGCCTGTCCACTTAGATAAAATTGTTAACTTCCGACTACTTTCGAATGACTTAGGACGTGAACTTATCTCTAAGACGTACTCTTTCTCAGTACGAAGATTTTTCGGAATTCTTCCTTGAGTAAATTAGTACATGAACATTTCTGCTAAATAGTGGTGCATGAATTCAATAATTTGCGGTTATAGCTGGGAAGCCAGACTACATTGATAGCTGATTGAATGTCATAGAGAAATAAGCTGGGATGGACATAGATTAGGCTTGCTGGTTAAAGTCCCCTCCAACTAAATTATAAATATCAGGATCAGTTAGCAACATGTTCCGAAAATCACGATAGCTTTCACTGTGCCGTGGCGGTCTAATACGTACAGAAACAAGGATATTATTTGTCGTATTAATTAGAATGAAGTCCGACGATTTACTTGTTTTCTGAGGATAGTTAGTATTTGTAGTAGAAAGGTAAGCGGTAAAGGAACAGAATTCCGAAAAAATAATTAAACCAGAAGTTTTAATGCCTAATCATCCTACAACAATTCCATGATTTGTATTTGTCCAATATAGTCTGCCCTGGATAATTTAAGTGAACTTGCACAACCATGCACAGGGCATTCGAAAACCTGGGCGGTATCTGAAATAATTTTTATATCTGGTCTAACCAACTGTCAAACCGAAACCGAGCCACCAACCAATTAATATGATACGTAAGATTTTTGAACACGCTCACTTTTCATGTCTAATGAACCTGATAAATTTGGAATGTGTGTGAGTCAATCACACCGCCGCGCCGCGCAAGATAAGAACCTACTATGAAGTGAAAGTAATTACTAGAATGAATTCCTGTGATTAGTTCGGTCAAGACAGTGGCAACTTCCGTTTCACTTCATGAAAATAACTGAAAGGTCACCTACTGCATTCTATAAGATTTGCAAATAACATTATCCGGCCGTGAACCGATTAATCGAACTCGACATTTTCACTTTCACTCTCATGCATCGTATTCTACATTCTTATTTATCTTTTCACGAAAATGCTAAATGAACTTTTGCACAATTGACCCATTCAGGGGATGCCGTATTACGATTGAAAAAATAAATAAATAATGCATAAATTGAGCCAGAAATCGCAATATTAAATCAAAAATCGTCTGGTTAAAGAAAATATCCGACCATTTTCAGTATTACATTTCAAGTCAATTAAGACGCACGCAAATTTTACGTACATTTTTTTTAATATCAAAATAAACGAATTTATTCAATCACCGACTTCCATACAAAGATTGCCCGAAGGACACGGAATACAAACTTTACAAATTATAGTACGTCTCTGCCGCGTTACGTTATGTTACGTTACGTTACGCATTACGTCAATAATTTTATAATACATCTCTGCACTCCATACAAAACAATTCAAATTATGAATTTCTATCTTCCTATCCTCAATCGATTTTCAAGTGGTTAGTATCGTGTCTATGTTACTTAACTTCAAATGAATTTAGGAAGCATTGCAGTGTTATATCCTTCGTCGGGGGACAATTTTTATGATCGCGTCACGATCTCATTTCCTCATTAAATTAGTGAAGGATTCCATAATATTAAAATCGGTGAGAATTTATATGAAATTATTGAAAAATTATGTTCCTGAAACTTTCTGAATTATTACATGCGGAAGTGTGGAACCAAAGTGAAATAATTTGTTGGTAATTTAAACTTGTTTAAATGAGTCTGGCTGGGAGACCACATTTCATGATAACATTTTCCCGTGCTTCATTAGGTGCTCTCTTGCTCTACGTCTACTTCGATACTTTTGTGAAGTTTCAGGTTACAGCCACAGCGGTCAGTTCATGGTTTGGATTGGAACTAAACTGCTGGAATTGGAGCACTTGAAAAATTCCTAGGACTACTTACTTAGTTAGAAAGGAGAGACCTAAAATTTTATCATCCGAGAAATCGTCTTAGGCACATTTGATGCGTAACCACTCGCGATGATAATTACGTTAATGGTGGTTTCTTATTTTTGATTTTCGTTGTAAGTCTTTCCTAGACAAAATCAAAATGTGTAATAAAAACCGACCGATGACCGAAATCAATCAATCTCAATGGTCGGTAACGCTAATAGTGTCGAATCTCGAATTCACATAGCACAAAATAGAAAGAACTGAAAGTATGCTAAATCCGAACATAAGTAGTATAATTACTGTGTACTGAATCGACTATCGAAATCTCAATATCAATTTCTCATGTCATCACAAAATCCTTACCTGGAATCAAATTGTTTGCCATCCTCGAATGTGCCCTTATAGTGCATACTGAGTAGATGACCCTTTGCTGATTTTTCGGTGCATTCGTCTGGAAGATGAAGAACTTCAATATTCAGTTCAGGTTCCTCTGAAGCCTCAATATTTAAGGCCACAACTAGCACCACTGCAAAACTAAGGAGTAATCTCTGCGTACACATATTTCTAAAGTTACAGTTATTAAGTTATTTTTAACAAAAACTGAAAAGAAACTAAAAAGAATTTTAATTCAGGGTATCAGATGTTTAATTGGAAGCTAGCCAAACAGCCGGTCGCCGGTGTAATAAAAACTTATCGTGCGTATGGCTTTAATTTTAATGCTGGCAATCGTACATTAATGGGATCGTATTTCAATTGTAGATTATGAATATTGATCTAATGTTAACGCCACTAAAATAAAATTCAATTGAAATATCGAGATTACATTTATGTTGTATCTTGTATGTACATGCAATTAAAATCTCCGTTAAAATTGTATACGTGTACGTATTGGTATAACAAGTGGATAAGTGTAGGTTATTCACTCATGTTGACAGGGCGCCTTGTCATTGGGTGAGAGGAGTGGTCTTCAAAAAGTCTAATAAAAAATCCCACATGGATTCAAAGGGTTAATACAATGTACCAGAGATGGTGAAATGTTGGAGTCTTGTTTCTCTCGCAAGTGCTACAAAGCAGGATTTACCGTAAATGACGGTATAAGCTCACTGATCTAGACAATAGTCAGATAACTTATAGTTTTGGTATATATGGCTTCGCCTGTGCAATTTCCGTCGTCTGGTGACCAAATCTATATTCTCTACGGGTTGAAAATTGACAATTCCCCGTCCATGTAATGAGGACCAGTTAGAGAATAGCAAATTGTTAGAATTCCTCTACCTACCTGTAAGAGAATTTGGGCGAGGTTTTTTTTGCAAATATTCAATCAAAAAGTTGTTCGTCCTGAGTCCTGACACTTCAGTTCATGACGTCAGGGCGTACGTAGAAAAACCTTAGCCCTAGCCAACGAATTCTGGAAAAAACCTTATGGGTGTCGATTTGTCTGCGACGTCAGTAGTCTCTATAGGGAACAATGTGTTGACACTTAAGCGCCAACTGGTGCTAAGTTTTGGCAGCGACGAGTTGAGAATTTAACGTGTAAAGTCCTATCGCCAAACTTTTCGGTTTAATCTAATTTTAAATTCGATTTTACTCGGCTTTAGTTGAATTGGACGTATAAAGGCGACCATATTTAAAAACTACATCGCATGTAGTTTCTTTTCTATGTCGTTCGGTTTCACTGATGAGTTTTGTCACTGCGCACGATTCGAACCCGCTTTGAATAGGAGGTTTGAAAATAACTCACAAGGAAGGTCCACCAAGTGTTGGTCGAGTTGAGTGTCGATGGCTATGCTACTTTGAAGACCATCCAAAATAATGGTGTTGTGCAAAATTTTAGACCCGGGAAATCAAATTTCAAATTTTAAGAAATTTTGAAAAAAATTATTTCACCAAGGGGAGTCTTCGTTCTCTGATTTTTTCAATGTTATTTCCCATAAGGAAAATTCCAAAATGAATTTCGAGGCAAATATGACACTAGTAAAAACCTAACTCATACCTCACAAAAAAAACTCCAAATTCGACTCCCGAGTTCCCGAATGGTTTTTTGATTCAACCGAACGCCGAAGTTAGCTTGATAACCAACAATCGTAAAAATCTAACTTTCGCCTCAATAATCTCAATATGGTAATGGGCTCAGAGCAGGGGGTCTTGCACAAAACGAGACCTCGCAAATTCTGAGAATTATTTATAAATATAAAGGAAAAAACTCGACGGATACTCCAAGTTAAGCCCATTTATCTTGTTCTGTCAGTTCGTCTCGTGTATTGCGGTTGTCAACAGTGGTCGGAGTGAGCTAGTAAACAGCCTAACTTTTCTTGTTTAAACGACCAGTGCAAAATTCCAAAATGCATCAAATAGTAAACGTGTTCCATAGTATTCTCAAGGAGTTAATCCGGAAATATAAATGTGAACCCCCAAAGTCAAGCAGACAAGAATCCGTCATAGCGAGAAATCTACTCCCAATATTTGAAGGGATTTTCCTCGACAAAAATTATGAGGAGGAATCGACTTTGGATTTCAAGAATGCCGAATATTGTGAGCTAGACTATGACGAAAGCGATGATGGACTTGTTGAAAATGAGTCCAGTGAAAGTTCCGCGTCACAGAATACACAAGAGTGGCAACAATTAGAATTTCGTGGTGAAATATTTATGCTGGATTATGTCAAAAAAGTGCTCGAATATTATGACAGTATTAAGAAAAATAAATTTGAGGCCACAAGAAATCAATATTCACGGGTCAAACATTCTGTGTATATCACACGATTCAGACGCTATCTTGAACACGAAGGGTCAAGACTTGATAAACTCGCAAAACTAGAGAGGAACGTTCTCGAGAAGTTCTTGAATGCAAGATCAGAACATTTCACAGTTCGGAACATTGATATACGTAGATGGGGTGCTGATTTAGCCAGAAAATCGAATCTGGTATTCGCAGCTAGCCCAGCATGGTGTACCAACTTCAAAGTCAGAAACCGTATCGTTGGTAGAAAAATTACAAAATTTGTCGCAACAGCTGACATTGAAAATTTGGAACAGTATAGACAAAATGCGACTGAATTTGTGGATTGCGTCAAGCGGGTTTTGCCGAAGTTTGATCCCGCCCAAGTTTTTAACTCTGACCAAAGCGGATTTACGTATGAATCGGAGCCAAAACGAACGCTATCAATTAAAGGTGATTCAATTTCCATTTTGGCTTCCTACAAAATCATATGGCATATTATGTAAAGTAACATAAGTTCGTTCTAATTATATCAGTTTCAATAATGTAATTCAATTGTTCGAATCAAAATTTCTAAAGGATACTGCACAAAGGGCACGGCAAATAATCCCCAGTCAGAATTGGCTGAATTTTGGATATGGTATAGAGCCTGACCTACTGAACAACTTTTGTGAAGGTCCCACCCTCAAAAGTCGCACCGATTGGGCACTAAAAATACACGGGATTGGATTCTTTATTTACGTGTTTTTTCCAAAAGCATTCACACATACAAGTATGCTCGTGTGGGGGCATGTGCTACGCCCAGGGTGGATTCCTCGAAACACATTTCTAGCGTCCAAACGGAGCGACTTTTGGGGGTGGGACCTTCACACAAGTTGTTCAGTAGGTCAGGGGCTATACCTTATCCAAAACGCAGCCAATTCTGACCGGGGATTATTTGCCGTGCCCTTTGTGCATTATCCTTTAAATAAATTGGCTTTACAATTTTTGGACTAAATAAAAGTTGAAGCAATTAAGACGAGTTTTGTTGCTATTACTTTGGGCATGCCTATATACGAAACTGTATAATATTGAAATTATTACTTTAAGGTGAGCATTCAACATTGGGCCGCGTTACATCTCTGAACAAGATGACACACTCCCACACAATTATGCCAATCGTCACATCAGATGGGTCTTTGCTATCTCCTATGCTCATATGCTTACAAGAGACGGGTGGAGTATTTGGGCCCAGAGTACAACAGCAGATTGAGCAATTATTATCGGTTCATTCCAATGTTGTGATAATGGCAAGCAAATCCGGAAAAATGGATAAGATTAAAATGAAGGATTGGGTGACTTCTTGCCTCCGACCTCAAATTCGGGGGAACTCTCTGCTTTTACTTGACGCTTGGAATGGGCAAAAGGATGCAGATATTTTCGAAGCTGTTCAAACTGAATGTACCCGGATGGAAATACCACCAAAGACGACGCCACTCATCCAACCATTGGATGTGTACTTTTTTAGACAGTATAAACTTTTTAGGAAAAGATTAAGTGATAGAGTTTATTTGGATGGTGTTGACGTAGTTCTACACACGCGGGATAACATCGTTAAATTACACTCTCTAATTCACAATCAACTTTGTTCAAAAAAGTTTCAAGATATGATAAAGTACGCTTGGGAAGCATCTGGCTATATTGAAAAAACAGACGAACCATTTCAAAACGTCATTGAAGTGTGTTTCTCCAATGTCGGAGATTGCATAATTTCTAATTGTACATGTGCTGGCTTTATTAAATGTAGCCATTGTGAGGCCGACTTGTGCCTGCAGCACTTTTTTGTAGAATTCCATTCCCATTTGTAAATTGTATGACTTGGGGCTTGATTAATTAATAAAAATCTATTCGGGAACTCGGGAGTCGAATTTGGAGTTTTTTTTGTGAGGTATGAGTTAGGTTTTTACTAGTGTCATATTTGCCTCGAAATTCATTTTGGAATTTTCCTTATGGGAAATAACATTGAAAAAATCAGAGAACGAAGACTCCCCTTGGTGAAATAATTTTTTTCAAAATTTCTTAAAATTTGAAATTTGATTTCCCGGGTCTAAAATTTTGCACAACACCATTATTTTGGATGGTCTTCAAAGTAGCATAGCCCTCGACACTCAACTCGACCAACATTTGGTGGACCTACTTGTCAGTCATGTTTCTATATGAGACAATACAATTCCTATTAGGAATTGACACACTCTATTGGAGACCTGCGTTTGAGTCCTTCCTTACTACTTACTGGTACCTCTTGGCGGTCCAACTGGATTGGAGCGTTTATCATAAGTAATATGGGTACCTCGGGGTGATTTATATATCATCGGTTTGTGGCCAACTTGCATGTAGTTACAGCCAGAGCAAGGTTATGAATCGTTAGTTTTGTCATTTTACCTTGACAAGATATTCATTTCGCATGGTCTGAGATTTTTGAAAGTTTTCCCAGACCCCATGAACATGTAAAACGTCATAAAGAGTACCTGATTTTTTTCCCTTCCGAAATTCTCAAAGATAGGCAAGGGAGCCAAAATAAATACTTCTTTTCATACGGGAATTATGATGGGATCGGGAACCCCCTCAGAGGATGAATGAAGTGAGAAAATCGTATGTCGGGTTCGGGTATTCGGGTCTAGTTTCTGGTCCATGTCACTTCCTTGCCCGTCTATTCCGTCCTATTCATAAAACTTTTGACCTTGGATTGGATTGATTGGATACGTAATTTATTTTAGTCATCAACTTCATAGCTCACACAACATAAACATAGATGAATCATACATTAATACCATACTTTCGACTTTCGTGATATTCTAGATATACAAACATTTCTTGACGATTCAATGACATTGACATTACTAGTTTATTTTTCATTCATTACTAGCCATTTTAAGGGCCAGGCCCAACACATAAAATTTCGTCCATGCTCAATCCAATTCTGGTAATGTTCTACATCCATGAACACATTTGTTAGTCACAGTTTGAACTAGAATTAAAATCAAAGAAGTCATTAAAACATGCAAAAAAAATTATTGAGAAACTCCAAACTAAGGCTCGGATCAGATAAGATAATAGACTATCTGATCTGATATATCTGATCTGATCCGATGAATCTCATATATATGATCTGATCTGACATTGTGAGATCAGATAATAATCCTATCTGATCTGACTGTTTCATATCAGATCAGATATCTGACGGATATCGGGTACTTATTATCAGATGAAATGTTCAATCCTAATCTGATCGGATATCTGATGCAAGCTATCCGATCTTATCCGAAAATATCAGATCAGAAGAAAATTAAAAAATATCTAATCTGAAATTATCAGATCAGATAAAAATGAAGAAATACATTATCCGTATCTGATTTGATCTGATCTGATAACTTATCGTTATCCAAATTATCTGATCCGATCCTCGAGCCTTACTCCAAACCGACCTTCCAAAGGATAGCCCCAATCACGTGGGCATCATCTGAGTACAATGGACCAGCGGAATCTATTATTGTTTGTTACAAGAGTGAGTCAACCTCAACAGGATATGTCACGCATGAGATGGCTTTATAAATTAAATGGTTGTACTGTTACGTACCACCCTGGCAATCGGCATCCACGATGATTTCTACCCTTCGCACAAACCCGGCCTGGATCCGGATTCAGGTAATAGTTTCTACAATCCACTGGAAGATTTATTCGAGCATGGCGGAGTTCATTCGAAA
>JAQFYE010004336.1:0-13569 GCA_034694305.1 Protaphorura glebata
AAAAACTATTTTCAAGGAAATATTGTATCCGATGTGATGTTTATGATTTTCCTGGCATGTGGTCGATAAAACAGTAAGGTAATCCAGGGAATCTTTTTGGAACCGTAATCTTTTGTATCATTTCCACAAGCTGAATTGGGAAAGCTAGGCGGGTGAGGAGAGAGTGAGAAAGTTAGCTTTTCGTGGTGTTTGAAAAGCTCTTTGGATTTGTCTCAAGGGAATCTATTCGGATGTTCAGTCCATCAAAGGCTAGACTGTGGTCACTCTGATCTACAGAAAACATACGTCCAAATAGGTGTACTTTATTTCCACCTCGCAACATAGATTCTGGGGTTGTTGTCAAAGTCAAATATAACAGCTGCTCTGCACTGCGGAACTCACATCGTACGTAAGGTCCTGCGGAATTCGTTCTTCGGACTTTTTCAAGTAAAAGCTATAAATCCGACGAGATAGCATTTTTAGCCCTATTTACCGTTAACTTGGATTTAGTAGCACATTGCATTGGGCAAAATAATTTGCAACACCCAGTGGAAATCTCTTTTGATGTCCAAGGGTGAGGATTTTCCATTGTGATGTTGTCCTTACAAAGTTTTGTCCAACTTTATTATAAGGCTAACTTTCTTGTCAAACAACAACTTTTTTTATGTAAATAAATGGAGTTTGGTGGAAAATGAAGCTAATTCAAAATGCATGAGATTTCAGAATGGCACGATGGACGTAGAAATTGAAACTGGGGGCAAGACACGAATCTTCCCGTCCACCACAAAATGCGTCACTAAAATTTATTCGTGTTGGTGGGAGAGTGAAGATAGGAGCGACCAATGAGATTTTACACCCCATTATTTCAGCTATTACTGTTGCATAGAAAAGCTGGAAGCAATATATATAGTAATCTATAAAAATAACTTGAAACTAAAAAACAAATTACTGAGAAAATTTATCAGCATTATTCAGGACTGAATAAATCTGGAGCGTGCGGTGCAAAAATATTAGAATGTAAAAATATCAACTAAAATAAATGTCTCCAATTATGTTCGAATTGAGGTCAAACTGTCGTCGGTCTAGGTTTTTCACGGATTTTTAGATATAACTCATTTCAGATTAAAGTGAAATAATAAGAAGACCAAGATTAAACTGCAACTTATTTTTCTGAAACACGACGAAAATATGAAAATAGTTCGAATCTAATTTAATTTGTAGAATCTGAAATTTTGCTCATTTACACAAGTTTGAACGGGAATAAGAAAGTTGTTTTCCGAATTTCTTCGTATAAATATGATATGATATGGTATGATTAATGTAGTCCTTAATGTAATAATGAAATCCTGCTGCGATAAACTTACTTCTCATAAAACGGCATAATTGAAACATTCGTTCAGAATCGAATGTCGGCTCACAAAACCGATTCGGTACTTTTGGAAATGTACAATTACATTAAACAATAAAATAGGTGATCGTTTCTTGGGCTTATGATCACTATGAGAGTTCAAAAGTTGTCTACCACAGCAACATTCGTGAAAATACTTAAAGCATGTTAACTTTTTCTTCAGAATGACATCATCAGAGACATAATTCGAAAGAGATGGAGCAAAAGTTTTAAATATTTTGAAATTCAATTTTAGTTCAATATTACATTTTAGGTTACCCAACCGAATTCCGAAAGGAACTGATACCATTTTGAAATATAGATCCTGATCCTTAATGCAGAAAATTAAAATAAAAGCCAAAACCATTCTAAAGTTCGATCACAACCGAAGTCATTGTTTTTTGAACAGTTTGGAGCGTGTGTTTGAAGTGAAGTTCAGATTAATGACTCCAACTAATTCACATACTTTGACAATTACACAAATCCAATAAACCAATTCAAGTTTATTCGAGCACATCAAATAATTCCCTGTGGATATGAAATTGATGGTGTAAGTTTGTCTAGTCGGAGATAAATAAACTAATCAGACTGTCGGAGCGTTATTAAAACTTATAATTATTTAATTGTTCCGATTTGTCAGGATGTCTAATTTATGGGTGGTATACCATTCAAAAAGCACTCAATTTTACACACTTCAAAGTCCGGACAGCTCCATTTGTAACATCAGAATATTTATTGGAGCACTTGGAACGACAATGCAGTTAATTAAACTTTGTCGTTCTACGGGATGATGGTACACAAATTCTTGCCATTACAGCCTGTGTGATCTCTAACATTCTTTGGTGACAATTGTAGCATGGTAAAAACAGAACTCATAAAGTCCTACGATGTAACCAAATTGACTACAGCGATTAAGTTTGAAGAATAACTCTGCTAAGGCAAAATAGCTAAAGTTCAAGATTTCGCTCAGTGGTTCCCAATTAAATTTCATAATGGTCCCAAATGTGATTTGCCGTAAAACTCAACGAAATAGTCTTTTGACTGTTTGACACCGGATAAGTTCTATTATTTTATTTTATTTATAATGGGCGACTGTGATCATGTAGAAGATTGCCAACTACGGTTTTAGTATGATTGGGATATTCTTTTCACTTAATGATAAATTCTAAATTCTGAATTCCATTATTTGACCAATTAGCTTTAAAATTGATGCTAGCCCAGACTCCAGATTCCAGGCAAGTATCACAATTGGGGATTTTTTTTTAATATTATTGATGAAATTCTGTTTCTCCGTATTAGTCGATTCCGCTTCAAAGGACATTGGGCTTTAGGTTTTATTTCCGCTGTTATTGTTTCTAGTTTCAACAAGGGAAAGGCCCTCAGCTGACAGATAAAATTCAATGACATGTTTATGTAAATCGAAACATTTATTTACAATAGAAGGTCCATTTAATTAAACAAAACTGACAAGACTACGGGATTGAGGAAATACTAGTAGTTATATTAGCATATACAACATGGTATAAGACATTCCAGAATTCTCGTCTTCATTTCGCCAACTTTTTATTCAACAAACAATTTGCTCTTCTCTGATGCTCAATTTGTTTTAAGTACACGTAAGCCAATTTAGAAAACAGCTGACGCGCATTAATTAGCAGTTCCGAGGACAGTGTCAGAATAAAACTAATTGAATCTACGCGTGAAGTCCATAGTGCGTAGAAGCAGATCCAGATATTTCTCAAGAAAATAACCATTTACGTATAACACTGTATTTTTATTCGGAAAAGTGAATTTCACTTTTCCATATCCATTACATATTCAACGTTTGAAGTTTCTACCACTTCTAATTAAAACAAGATTATTTTGGGTGTTAATGTTCTTGTGAAAATTGTAAAAAAAAGACAATAATTCTCTTAAGTAAACCGTCAAGCAATTTCTATTTTTAATTCGATTTGACTTGAATTAATGGATTTTCCTTTTTATTTATGGGGAAAAATTAAAATTAGGCTACAATTGTCAGGCAAAACGATTTATGAAGGTACTTTCTTGTGGGTGACCTTTATAACCTTATTTTGTATCCCCAACGGAGTTCTTTCTTTTTAAATGTGGTAGTTACAGATGCACCGTGCGTCAGAAGAGCAATACATCTTTTAAATTGTACTCCTGAGGACTCTCGATGTACACGTGCTTCAAAAGCAGTGAACCGTAAAATATATAATCCATGAACCTCGTTTCGAAAACGTGGTTCGAATTTTTTGACACCAGAGACAATTTTCAGAATATTTGGACCAATTGCACTCGTTATAGCATTGACAGTGTTAGTCATAGAAAAGTACAACTAAAATGTAGTGCAGCAGACATAATATTAATTATTCAGTTATCCTGTTGTCTATTCGTTCGTGCCAGCAAGAAGACAACATTCCATGTGTTTTGGCTTTTGACACTTTTGAGTGATGCGACCCCGTTTTCTGATTCTGACAAGACTCAAATTTCGAAATTCTGTGCGAATAATGCATGACCTTCATGTCAAAGATGACAAATGATCTAAAAGCAGCGAGTCTAGGGAAATGAATGTTTTAGCACAATCCTACTATCTGTTATTTAGGGTGACTGACAAAAGAGTATCTCTGTCGGACATCTTTACATATGGAAATCTGTTACGGTCAAAAGAAGATCTACAAACAGACACTGGGAATGAAGAATAAATTTATATTTAGTTTCGAATGACTAGAGAAACACATTTCATGTGAAAATTTACGTCAGGTGTCCCGTGCATAAGTGTTTAGGATCAATTTGTCAGGAAATTTCTGAAAGATTCCAACCTACTGGAAATTCCTCCAAATTCCGAATACATGTTAATGGTGTGAAATCAGAACACGAAACCTTCACATTTGCCACCAGAGAGCATAAAATGACGAATGATGAAGGTTTCCGGTAAATCGACAAGGAATATTGACAAAATTGTCGATAAATCTTAACCACCACGGTGACGTGATCAAAGTAACTTTTCTAGAATTTTTATACAAGGACTATTTCTAAAAAAGGAATAAGATGTTGAAGTGATTTCACTAAAAAATATTATAAATTTTAAGAATGTCTATATTTGAGCTTCTGGGAAACAGTCAAAGATGAAATCTCTGGGGAAATTAAACCCGCGGATCTTTGATACGATCCTGGTGTACGTAATTTAAATATTAAGTTAACAATCCTTTTCAATAATTGTGGAGATTTTTGAAATATTCACAATACAGATAAAAACAAAGATATTACATGAAAAGCTAACATTCATTTAAGAAAATGCCATGGTCTTGTGGAAACAAGTCAATGTTGAAAAATTATTGAATAATTCTCTCTAATGTGGAAAAACCCACGGGAAAAAAATTATTGGTTCTTCCTTATGAATAGAAAAGTCTAAGACGATAGGCAAGCCGAGTTGATTATAAACCCAAGGCATGATGCTTGCTTGTCATGCCAAATTAGAATGATTTCCGAAAATCAGAATTACCTAATCCCATAGAGAGATAAACTTTGTATTTGCGAGGAAGAACTGCTACAATACTTCTGGTGATGGAAATGCTAATTTGCATAAGATGATGAGAATTTGGAATCTCCATGAATTCCAGACGGAAGTAAATTCAGAATTCATCTGAAATAGACCAGGCTTTGAAATCCCTCTGCGTTGGTTGACAAGCATAGTTGGAAAAGCAATCACAATTTATCGGGTTTCGAGGTAATTTGAGGAGGACGTAAAGTTAGATTTTTCTGTGTTTTATTAAAATGTAATTCGTGATATAATATCGTTAGAATTCTGAACAAAGTTTACGCCTAGAAAAACCTGACTCCGATGATCTCAGGTAGGCGCTAAAATGTCTGTCTGGTCAAGTGAAGCATCATTTAGAATATGAGGTCTAGGTTGCATACATTGTATTTTTAAGGTCCGCATTGACTGACATTGATGCCTTCAAATGTCAACAAAAAATGTCTCTGGCCCATTTGGCCGATGACTTGTCGTCAAAGTATACCATCGGTGTCATACAGAGGTCATATGAATCGATTTTCAGGTTAAGACCTTGACAAATTCTGTTCGTGGGGTCAATATCAACGAGCCATCAAGAGTCCAGCCAAACACAACAAGTGACAATTATCGATAAGGTGCGTTTGGTATCGATGCCTTCACAACATTTCTCAATTTTCTCACACTACGATTAAATAAGTCACTAAGTCACGAGGATAATTTCGATTTTAGAAATATGAAATAAAATAACAACATACGAAATGGTAACTCAAAAGACTATGGATTCTTACCAGTTTTTAAATTCAGATCACACAAAAATAAATATTTCCCGAGTGTTTCAAACTTTTGGTTCAGAAATCAGCACTTAGTTGTAAATCAACAAGAATTAAATTTTCCAGAGGAGAATTTTTTCATAAATATTTGTGCATTTTTAAAACCCAAGAATTCGTCAAAATTCAGCCTTTGAGTTATGGAAATATTGAGCAGAATAAAATGATTCGCAAATCAAATTTAAGGCAATTTCGTATATTACGCGCATAATAATCATTGCCGAAAGACGCCTGTCTGTACGGAAACGACAAAACAACTGCAAGCGATTTTAGTGGAAATCAACCGTCCTGTGTTTCTCCTACTTTCTTCACCCACCCAATAATGTGGTGAGAGTCTGTGCCCGTGACCTCTGACCTTATGGCTGAAATAAATATAAGTCCGGGCTTCTAGTTCGTCAATTCAGGCGTATACTTTACCGATTGATATAAGAATTCATTCTGTGAATGACGAATCCACTTAGGAATTAAGATTCTTGGAGAGAAGTAATATTGGAATAAACAGTTATCGTTGAGGACAGCCATAGATAGGTTTCAGAATGTGTCTATTAAATGGACCCTTGGATCTGGAATCAAAATATAAATGGGAACCCCTTTTCATTATATAATTCGCTGTCACCTTCTCGCGCAATTATGTTAAGGTCAAGTCATACAATTGGAGAACACACTATGGCCATGTGATATTGAATTGAATTGAGCGGCAGTAACGTATGGAGCGAAAATTAAGGTTTGCCTTCTTCTGGGACACACGATATACCTCCATGTAGCGAGGTGCCTATTTCTAATCGTCTTAAGCAGATTAGCATTAGATTACAAGTGACAGTGTTCGTTCCAACTCAGTCGCAATTCGTTCCCCACCCTAATTCTACAAATTCTAATTTAATCACATTACATAAAAAATGCGTGCTCAATTTGATCTCTGGGTGTTACAATTTCACTACAGAAATAACTAATCGCTAAACATTTTTTGACTAGTTATTTCTGGAGGTTTCAGGATTACGAATGCTTATACATACGGTGACACATTTTTATGCTGATAACAGAAGAGGCAACTTCCAAGAAATAGGTGATTTGACAGTTTCAGATTTCTGGCGAATAAATTTTCACCCGAATCAATGCTCGCTTCCTTTCGAACGAGCTGACAATTTCATTTTCGACAGAATTTTATATTTTGAATCGTTCAATCCATTTCTCTGCAAGTTTGCATCTTTGAGTTGGAGCGTTTGGAAGAAGTTCACTGCTCGCTCTATTTATGGTAATTACAGCTAATTCAATTTTAATTTCAGTTCTAATTAATGAAACTAATGGTTAGTTGAGGACTTTCCAGCTGAAATTAGTGAAAAATATTTTCTTTCGCTGAATTTGTATTCCTACTACACATTAAACCGTCCCGATGTAGAATGAGATGCAGAGTAAACTAGACCCGAGAAATTCTGCCTGTTTGTATTTTTGCCTAACTTTATTTAATTTCGCAGAGTTGTGGTCCCATCTGGTGTTGTAGTAAAATTATATCGGTGGAGATTCCAGAGAGCGGAGACCGTGTATGCTAAATACATATTCCTGGGATAGAACAAAATAAAATCCACTTGTATTCAATGCAACTCTGAATCTTGCTCATTTTTAAAACGTTGGCTGTAAATTAAGTACTACACAGCTTTTTCCGTTGTATTTTACTAGTTTTACCAGAATTCTCTTAATTCCGAACTTACAGATTGGCAGCGAGACTGCAAGACCTTGCAATTCTAGACGAACTGTTGGATGGATACGACCGACGTGCTACGCCTACAAATCATCTGAGTAAGATCCTCTGTCTCATTAATAATTCCCTTTTCCCCTTCCAAAGGAAGAATCCTCGTTTAAGAAATTAAATTATTTTAGCCTTAGCCTTAGCTTTGGCAAGAACTCAAGTAGTTAAAAAAGAAAGTCAAAGAAATAGTATTCTTGTTTGAGCGAACCGTTTCCTTTGGATTATTATTTACAGATAACACAACACCCACCATGGTCACGTGTGAACTCTTTGTTCGGAGCTTTGGCTCACCTAATCCACTCACAATGGTAAGAAACCAACGGATTACTTAATTCATTAGACATTAATCTTCTCAATAACAATTTCCTTACCAGGATGTTAACCTACAAGGGAGTACTTTTCATGTGAAAACCAGTTCGAGCAAAAAATCAAACATCAAGTTTTATGAGCACAACTCTGACAAATTTGTTGGTAGATAAAATTACAGCTTCGCTAGAAATATGTATGTGAACGACAATACCTTCAAATAAGTGGCAATGATACTTGAAATGACGAATCCTAAACATTTATCCTGATCTCAGTTTCGTACTATATAAACGGGCTCCTTGTGAAACTTTAGCCATATCAGGATCTTCTTCAGTGGTAAGCTTAGCAACGCGGGTGGCGTAAAATCCTCATTAAGAGATATTGACCCGAACACTCTTAAGCTCCCAAATTCTTCTATGATAAATTCTGTTAACTTGAAAAACTTCTACAAAACAATCGTACGTCTCACTCAGTTTTGTCATCCAATTTACAATTTATTTATGGATTGAGAAATCAACCGATACAGAGGTCTTTCTAGAGCTGCGAACTTGGGCCTTCAGGGGATGCGCATTTCATATTCCATGTTTACACGCTGCAGTGCTGTTTCAATGCAAATATGATTAAAAAACATGCAGAAAAACGAGATTTGGCATTGTGACGACAATGCTGTTGTCATTTTATTTTATGCCTGCGGCTAAATCATCCGTTCCAATTTGCTAAGAGGAAATATATAATATAGATGACTAATTTTATTAGTGACGACAGATTCACAGGGTATTCCAATTATTATTATTAATCAATTAGTTATGGACGACCGTGCAATGCAGGGGTGGACTTTGCAATTCACAGTCACGTGTTTTCAAAAATAATGAGCTCTGACTAAAACTCTTGAATCATAAATCGGCTGTATTTAGGTTAAGACTCATGACAAAACCCGTCATTAAACCACAGAACTGTTTAATTTTCCTTCCTGGATTTTAAATTATTAATTATTATAATACCGTCGCCGAATTGGGCCATTCATTTGGGAACCAAAAATATTCAATAATATTATCGGGGACATAATCGAAATTCAAAACTACAATTGAGACTGATATTTCCAGTACGAATCAGATAACGTTGGAGTACCTAATTATTGTTTAAAGATTGGAAATGTAATTTCAGCTAATCATTATTATTGTGTAGACGTTAACAAAGTCATTTCAACTATAATTCTGACAATTGAATCAACGATTTTCTCACATAATGTGAATATGGAAAATGAAAATGTAAACAAACAGAATACATAATATCTAACCAGTAGAACACAAGTTGAATGGCCTTGGTTAAGAAAACTATGTTCTAAATCTAAACAGAAAACCCCAACACTAGAACTACCCTTTGTAAAAAAACATAATTCGGAGGTGCCCTTTTTTGAAAAATCGACGGTACTCATTATCTAAAGACAGTTTTCAGTTAATTTGTGGTTAAAATTTGGAGTGGACTTCCTTAGGGATGTGGCAGACGAAGATGTTTCACTGTAGACGAATTATGGATCCTACACACCGACCTAAAGATATACTTAATTTACAATTACAAATGATGGAAATTAATACCGGGTTTGATGTAACAAATGATGAAAGCTAGTCGATTTTGCTTTTAATTGTTTAATTACTCTATTAGAACTAATTAATTACATACTATGATGAGTCTCCAATTCATAATTTCTGTTTATGTCGCAAAATCTTGTAATTATCCCAACAAGTTCAGAGATGCATTCACAGATAAGCTGGAAAGTATTGTAAATTCACACACATTTCCAAACACATACATACATCTGAAAACCGAATTGTCTCGGATTAACTCCCAAAATTAAGAGATCGTGCTGATTTAAAATTTAATAAACCTTCCATATATGCCAGGCGACGATCTTAAATCTGCTGACTCGTACTTTAGATGTGGAAGTCGAGTCAAGCAAATTAACTGGAACGAGCGGTGCGTCAAATATATTTGGCACAAATGAAATATTAGGTTCGATCGATGCACTTATGGAGACCTTCCAGGAATCTTGTAGAACTCATGGAGAATTAAATTGTTAACAATTTGTTCGTATACCAATAAGTCCGGATTTCCTCAAGAAATTACACGCGGGCGATGATGAACCTAGTTAATATATTTGAAAAATTATTCTTATGTATGAATTACTGGAAGGCGTAAAATGATATTCCCATGGCATACCACGTCCATTTCTATAAAGTTAAGAAAGAACCATGGGAACCGGGGGAAAGCATAAGAATAACGTTCACAATCAAATTATCTCGGGCAAGCAAAAGTGGTCGAGTGGTAGAGCAGTCTGATTCCTATCCTCAGGTTTGGGGATCGTGCCCTGGTCTGGTGGCGGACACTAACGTTCCATTAACCGCAGACTGGGACCGTGAGACGGCCTGATGGGTAGTCGAGTCCAGCTCAGTGATCAGCTTGACCCATATAACAGTTTTTTGTGAAATTTTTATTCGTATACTGATTTCCGATTACCTGCGTATTTGCTTTTGGATGTGCCATTTTGATGAGAAAGCAGATGAAAAGTTTGCGGGTGAACGTTTACGTAAAGCATCACAACAAAGTAAACTCTCCACCTGTCAAAATTTTTCTTTGCAAGTTAGATATTTTCTGATTGAGTGAGATTGGTTGCCAAAACTTAGGTCAAATACTCCCACAAGATATGGAATTTGTAAAGAAAGCGCGACATTACCACTTGTGTTGTGGTATAGTCCTCGTTTATCGGATTTTTCTTCACATACAGAATTACACGTTAGAAAATTGTTTAGATACCATGAGAAATCACACTTATTGAAACCGAAATGTATTATGCCAATTAGATTCTTACTTTCCAAACATACTTCCTAGTATTTACCCGTCAACAATACGTGTAATTTGAGTGATAAGGTTGCAATATACACTCATTATTTGCGATTCACTATTAATGGTCAACATATTGTATTTTTGCAAATAATGGGTCCATTAGGGCCAGTCAGGGTGCTCCGTGGGGAGGAATTCCTTTACCTCAGACACCACACTCTAAGTGAGTACAAACAAAAGCCCGGAAGCGAAGTTGCAAACTCAATTATATAACATTTTGGACAGATTTAGTTGGCTGATTGAAGTTTGTAAAATACCATTGTTAATGAATAAATGATTTCACGTAGTAATTGGGCGGTCCAAGAAGTATCGTCTCCCTTTCACGATTCCAAAAGGAAAGAATGAAAGTTTCATTTCATTTCCTCCGAAAAAGTGTAAACTAAGCGAAAGTTAGTCATGGAAGGCGTTTCCATTGTATTCCTTTCGTATTGTTCGGAGTCACTACCCACAGAATGGAATATGTTCATCGTCGTTCGTCACAGTCACACACGGGGTAGCATTAAGTCTATTCTGGAATCCAAAATCTGGAATATGCAGGGTCCCTCATGTATCTTCTAGTATTACAGACAACCTGAAGCTTGCTAGCTTAATTATAATTGCAAGTTAAAACGTCAACGATACTTCGCTCATTAAGATTCCTCTTTGATGGTACTTGACTAAGTTTCAGTAACTTCTTAACTTTTACCTGCGATATTTTGTCTGATGTTGCTACTTGCGTTGCAGACCTAGTTTAGGCATCGGCTCTTGTCGAGCAGTATTCTGTATAACTTTAGGGTAGATTACTGTATAGTCAAATATTTTAAACAATGGTTTAAAAAAGTAGATACCAATTCCACTTCATCTCAGAATCTCAAGAATTCAGCAAATCTTCAAGTTACAAAATTTTCAAGAGCGCAAAAATATTTAAAATGAAGAATGGCAAATTTTCTCCTGCTCACTCCTCTGTGTCATTTTGTCTGACTTCATTCGATTCAAGAACGAGGACCTTTTTGTCCAACCATACACGATCGATAGAGTTCAATTTAAATTTCAATATCAATTTATTCAATGACAACATCAATTTTGCACTGTAGTTTTTGTTTTATCACGAATACCTTCCTAGATCAAATGGGAAGCAAGTCATTTTGTACGAAAATTACTCAACGATGCGATGTTTGAATGTTCTTTAGCGCCGAATGTCAATTAGTGTTCCAAAAAAGTGTATATCGCACTTATTTTTTAAGGAACCAATAAAATGTAAGGTGGTACCCTGTAGTCTACAGGAGGATAGCACAGTGTTTCGCTGTATTGTCCATGTTCGCTTCACTGATTAAGAAGCCGCCACGACTACGACACTTTCTCCAAGCTTTCAATCCAGTTCAGACTTTCACTTTCATAGCCCATCATTCCGCCTCGTCTAATCCACGCTCTACGCGTCTCTACAATTGACTCATTGGGACGGATAATTCCTTTTGTAAATACTTGAGTAAATGTGCTGTAAAGACTACCATGGACTGACTCAGATTTTTTGTGGGCATATTGTGACATTCAGAATGACTTTGAGTTTTGTGACAATTCTAATACAAGTTAAATACTTTAGATTATAAAGATTTATTTCAATGGATTCTCTGGTTCATGGACTTTCACTTGCACAATAAAATAGTTCGTGAGATGAAATAAATCGACAATGCAATAGAAATAGAATGAATAGGATTCCTGACAGGACACCAAACTTCACTTCACAGAAATGCAACGACAGGATTTTCAATAAATTGTGAAATCGGTAACAGATGAATAAAGGAATCTAAAATCGAGAGCTTCGAGTCAATTGAATTCTACGAGTTAGGGATCAAAAGTTCCGCGTAGATTTATCATATCTTGGTAACCTTTTGTTAGAATGTGGATTTAAAATGACAAAAGAAGGCAGCTTGTGTAGATACGAAAAATGTGTCATCTCCGTTTTGTAAAATTTTGGATCAATATAATTATTATTTTTGTAGCACTTTTAATATAATTGTAGTAAAACGGCTCGATCGTCTGGAATTCTAACTGATTTCAATGAGCTGGGACATGTGTGCGAAGGTCGGGTGCAAATATTTTTTTTAGATTTTCATTTCACTTTCCCGAGATGGGCACAAGAGACAGTATAAGATATATTACGTTTTGGTCGAGGCACTTAAAAATATTTTCGAAGAAAATCAATCATATTTGTCGAATGTGACAGATTAACTAAAGTACTCAATACCTTAAATCATTGGATCGCTCTATGAGTAGTGCGGTGTAATTAGTCGTCAATGCATAGCCTTTTCGCACCTAGTTCAACGATGGGTTGCTTGTCAATTACTAACAGAGGTGTCTACAATGTAACCACAATACTTTACATGTACGTGGAAATAGATTTCGAAGCCTTGAATTATATAATCATTATTCCATTATATGACAGCTTTAACAAAAGTTTGTTCTTTTTTTGGTTATATTTTAGATAGTCAGCACGAGATTCAGAATTTCTTTACAATTTCAAATTTAATCGTTGAATTAAAGAAAAATACAATTTGCAATAAAAATTCTGTATAACGCGTCACAAAGGAAAATAAAATCAGTATGGTATACGGAATGTTCGTTAAATCCGGCAAAAATAGGAGTACGGAATTTGGAAACCGAGTCTTCCGCGTATTTAAAGTTTAGTTCAATGATGTGTGAATACATTTCGAAACAGGCATGATAATTAAATAAATTGACACTAGTTAAATGCATTTGGTAGACTTTGTGATAGGCTGGAATGATAGTAATGATCAAAGAGTCTGGACAAATAAATAAAATTAGATTGGATCAATTTGATTGATTCGTCCAGACTCTTTGGTAATGATTACCCAATAGTGTAGTTTTCATCCAATTCACAGTTCTTATGAATCTGAAATAATTATTTTTACTT
>JAQFYE010004337.1:0-13569 GCA_034694305.1 Protaphorura glebata
TACCATGTGGTACATAATTTTATGGTAGTTTTTGACGGGGAATTCGTTGACAAAATGTTATAAACTTTTTAAGTTTTGAAAGTTGGTCTGAAAATTTTATTTAAAAAAAAAGGCCAAAACTAAGGTGCGCCACATGATTTTAGGGTAGTTTCTAGCGGGAAATTCATTGTAGTATCCTTTTTTTTAAAAAAAACATTCGGAATTTTAAAAATAGGTACCAAATTCTATTTTTTTTAAATTTCCAGGACTCCCATGCGGCACATGATTCTAAGATAGTTGTTGACCCGGAATTCATTGGTAGTAACTTTTTTTTTAAACTTTTAATATTTCAAAAGCTGATCTCAAAATTTTATTTTTGTAGTGTGTAGTTTTTGTCGGGGCAATTGATTAGTGGTAATGACTTTGACTCCAACGTGAACAGGAACTCCATCCACTACTCTACCACTGCTACGTATTGGTTTATTGTTATCGTAATCTGATTTATTTACAATCTTCAAAACAATTTCTTTTTTTAAACAGAATTTAAGTCCTAATATGAAAAATGTGAATACATCATCATCATCACAATATAAAGCATTTTAGACGGACGGGAAGGATGTGAACAGTTTGTGTGTCTTTGGACCATTGTTGCAATCTTCCAGTACAATTCTAGGCGACCCTCCTCCTACATCGTCTACGACATGAAGGCACTTCCCATACCTACTATTCTTGACACGGAAACCATTGTTGATCTACAAGTTTTTACGTCAAATTATAAGGATTGTTGTGATTATAAGAACGATCAGAATATTTCCATTGATCAAATCTATATTCGCAAGCATGAATAATTGAGTGGGGCACAATCAATTCATACGTTACATGTCAATATATACGCAAGGTTAGTGTTGTATCAGTTCCGATCAGTTCCAGTTAGTTCTAGTTCTGACGTCTCTTCATTCAGTTTGGTTCAAATTCTAGTTCCAACATCTCATTTTTTTTGTTTTCTAGTTCTAGTTCCGCCAAATTTTTGAATTAGTTCTAGTTCTCATTCAAAACTGAATGGACGATGTAGTTCTCATTCAATTCTTGGAGAATTTTGTTAGTTCTAGTTCTAGTTCTAGTTCCAAAATACTCTATTTAGTTCTAGTTCTAGTTCTATAAATAATTTATTTAGTTCTAGTTCTAGTTCTTAGAACTGAATGACAACTAGAACTAGAACTGAATGAGAACTAGAACTGATACAACACTACGCAGGGTGTCACATATGTAGCCGTAAAATCTGTAATATATACTTTTTCAAAATTCCGAAAGAGTAAATATGCGAGATTTTATTTGGAATGCACGGTTACTTTTGACACACCGTGTATATATAGTAATACTCACATCATTTTCTCCTAGGACAGTCCACTCTTGGTTAGAATCATTTTCATTACAAGGATATTGATGGATGTCGTCGTATTGCCCCTTCACTCCCAAACATTTTCCAGAGTGGTGAGCAACTATTCTCTTGGCGGGTCTAACGTTCTGTTGACAGAAAACAATGTCAATATCATGTACAATTCCACACAGTTTTTTTTTAGAAAAGTTAGATTACCCTTCGATTGCGGTCAACCAAAATGGTGTCCCAGCGTTGGTTGCCCAACAAAGGTGTCCTACAAGGGGACAAAGTGACTCGGGATCCATCGGATACGGATGCCTGATCCACGTCTAGACAGTGATTACTAGCCAAGTGTACAAATTTCATTCCTTTCGGTGGGACCATATTCTCCATCTGTATCAATAATCAAACATTTCTAGAAAAACAAGATAATCTACAGGGTTTCACAAAAATTGTCTGAGTCTGAAACACTTTGATTTTTTTTTGAAAATAAATTGTACATATATGATAAAATCATACATTGAGTTTTGTACGGCTTGGATCGGCACAAGATATCATTGGGTTCCTAAATTTAAGAATAAGAAAAAAAGAAACAAAGTGAATAGTATGGTACAAATGAATCAGGTGTTCTCAAAATATAGTGTGTATGAATTTGAATGTACTAAAAAATCAAAGACATCTTACGGTCCATCATCATTGTACTGGAAAAAGACATTTTTGGGCGTGGCTTGAATCTGACTGTTGTCACAAATGACATCACCCAGGCTACGAGTACGAAGAGCTGTCAATTGTTCAGAGTTGAAGGGACGAGGTTGTTGAGAATGTGTAAAGAAAAATCGATCTCCATCCTTACTTGCGGCAAATTGTGTACTCTTTAAGTCAAGAAAAAGTTATTTTTATTTTTTTTTAATTTTTAAAACACATAATTTTTGAAATGATTACAAGGATGCATGTGAAAGTAGGGCCAAGAATTCCATCCTGGACTGGGATTTCTGTGAGCCCTCCAGTATATAAATCAATGTCCAATGGACTCTTATAAAGGGATGACAATTTAGTCCAAACCGTAAAGTTCATTTCCTTAGGCAGATTGGACCATGACGAAGTCAATGGACTCAATTTACAAAATAGTCGATACTCTCCATAACTTTTGAGACCATGATCACGTCCTCTTTGAATATTTGTTGCAATCAAATCCGCACCAAAATTTGTATTTGACGTGACATTCACTTGTAAAAAATTAGTCATGTCTTCCGTCACATGGCGATCAAATGTTTGTGGATTTTGTATGATGAGTCCACCAAGGATCAAATCATAACCAGAACCGTACGGTGTTTGTTGGTTAATCTAACAAAAAATAAATACAGGGTGACCCAAAAGTACCGTTAGTTTGAAATAAAATCTTTTGGAAATGTTGACAAAAATTTAAAGAAAAAGCGAACTTACTTGATTTGAATTAAAATAGTTATCACGAACATGATAACTTGCAACTTCCTTGACTCCTTGCACAAGACGAACATGTCCGTTGACCATGGAATGTCCATAACGAAAAGCGGCGGTTGCGAATGAATTGCTCACGGTTGGGTCAACATTTGGGTCATAATTCGTATGAGTGGATGGATTTGATGGAAGTGATATCTTGTACTGGGCCATGGCAGTCTTTCCAAGTACAAGAGGGAGGTAGTCTGTGTAGATAATCTTTTGCCACTGCGCAATCATTAAACGCCTGGATTGAACAAATGGAAATTAGGGTGAGGCACTTTTACAATTTCATTCAAATATTTACATTTCAAATTTCTGCCAATGATGTAGGGACTTTACCTGGTTTCTTGAAAAATAATTTCGTCAGACCAAGATGACCTCACTTTGTAGATCTCATTCGCCATCCGATTGTGCTCACGAAGCATTACTTCAATTTAAAAACAAAAGAGAGACGGACAATAGAAAACATTATAGAAATGAAAAAGACGGGTTGTAATTTTAATGAAAGGATATGACCAAGTGGGTACGGGAAAAGACCCTCCCACTCGTCGTAAATTAAAATTCATACAAGTGTGCATTGTGGTTAAATCTGGGACTTGATTCACACGAACATCTCCAGCAAAATAATCTCCAATAAAATTAATATCTTCCCCAGTTATTTCCTCAATTTCCTTCACAGTTGGCAACATATTTGAATCGTCACGATTTACACGTAGTCGTCCTAAAAATAAAAGAACGGAGTAGAATTTGAAACCCCTTATTCAACCACGTTATGTAATGTGCAGGGTGGGTCAAAACTAACCGTTAATTTGTAACAAAATTCTTAATTTCATACTCACATTTTCCGACCCACCCTGTATATTTTGTGTGTGTACCTTTCGAATACTCGCGGAGTTGGAATTCTTGTTTCGAATCAGACCCGTAGATTTGGTTACAATCCACAAAACTATTCAGATTATTGATTTGTTCTCTCATCCCCGTCTCACCTGGGATTTTTTTTTAATTATTATTTTATATAATATCATGAATACAAAAATAATGTTTGTGTGTGCATCGTTTTTTTTAATTACTTGGAAAGAGAGGTGTAGAGCGTGTGGTGGAGACACATGTTTGTGGAGGTGTGAGGCGAGAATAGAAGGTATCGTTTTGAAAAACCTTAATGGTGAAGCAATCAATATCCACAACACCGGAACAACATGCTAAACCTGTTCAAAATCATTCTGTGATATTCTGAGTAAAACAAGTAATAAAGTTGAACAGTTTTTTTGTAACCTGGGTCTGGTGTCAAATCCAAATCATGATCTAAAAATTGACCTAATTGTGTGACCATATTCGTTAATTTCTTGTCAGGAAGGATGAGGTCACTGTGAATGGTTGTACTGATCAGTCTAGTGTTTGGAAGGACTGAATTCTCTTTCCCACCACGTGGTTCATCAAACCCGTCTTCGTAACCTGGACTCAGGAGTCTTTTGAATGCTCTGAGTGTGGATCCCCACAATGGATTTTGATTATTATTGCAAGTCCCATTGATGGTTCGGTAAGGGTTGGACACATCACATGAGAGTTTAACCTCTGTCCAAACGTCAGCTCGGTTTTGTTTTACTTTGTCTAGAGAAAAACCTCTCGACCTCCCTTCACTGGAATCAATCACCAATGTTAACCATCATTTTTCCTTTCGAATTTTTTTTTTCAAATTTTAATCCCCAAAAAAAAATATTGAAATTAAACCAACTAGAATTTGAATTTTTATCCCTCCTCATAAACTTTGAAATGCATACTTACGCAATGAGTTTTTGATAAGTCAAAATATTCTCATTACTCCTTTTCCTAATCATTTCAGACATTTCAGAAGATTTGAATGTATGATATTCTGGTACAACTCGTGGAATCTATGTGTATTAGAAAGAACCATTAATCCCAACACAGAGCTGCACAGATATTTATTCATTTTAAATCAAAAGTCATTATTTTTTACAAGTTGAGGAACAGGTTTGCCAGAGCATTTCCAATGTTGTTGAGGGTCATGGGCACAACGACAATTATAACCTTGAGGTGCCCTCTCAGACACTCGACATGTGTAGTCAATTTCCTTGCACTCACATCTTGGATCAAATGATGAGTTTGATTCTGAATTAAAAATATCTTATCTTGAAAAAAAGACGCAAAAATTTCAAAATTTTCCTATTAAATTTGAAATAAAAGTGCTATGTCAGTTTTTTTTTATTTTGATAAAATTAAAGATTTAATTCCGAATCTACGGATATTTTTGGACCACCCTGTACTTACGCGGTGATGTCAACAGATGCCTACAATTGATGCATTTCTTGAGACATTTTTTCCTAGACACAAAACGATTGAAGTTCCCATGGCAACCCCCGTAGTGGAATGATTCACAGACTCCTTCATCCTTGTTGAAATACCATCTCTGCCGACCGACCGACGGTTGACATTGTGAACCTTCTTCTTTGTTCAATAGGCATGATGCTAGACAAAAATATGCAAGAAAATGATCAACATTTTTAAATCATAATAAAAAGATGTCAGTCAAAAATATTTCAATAATTTTTTGATATTACAAAAAGTGGTCAAATCAAACTTTGCACAGAGACATACGGTCGTATCAATAAAAACTAAGCATTTCCTTGTTGCATTTAGCTAAATGGTAAACAAATTCGTATGGTCATTTTGTTGAACTTAAAATCGTAAAATTAACCAAGTGTCTTTGCGTTCAAAATTGTTTTTCATTAAATTCATTGTTTTTTTTTCGTTTGTTGTTTTCAAAAATATTGAATATTGTATGGATTACTGTGCGGGTTTTTAATTTTTGTTTTAAATTTTTTGAATGTTTATTTTTACCTGGACAGGAATATTGGTCATGAGGACGTTCATTTTCTCCATCATCGGTTTGGATACATTGAACTGTGATGATGCTTAGCACTACTAGCACTGTGAGCGTGAGCACAAAGCTAAGTTGTAAAATTCTCATTTGGACGTGAATTTTATTCTCAAGGAGAGAAAATAATTAATTAAACTGCACACGGTACACGGTACACGGTAATACACTGTATAAATTTTAACCATGTAAGAATATTTTATAGGAAATCTCGTAGAGTTCATTCACGTTAAATTCCAAATTTTGCATACTTTGTAAGTTTTTAAAAAAATTAATCTCAACCAAACAAAATTTCTACTGACTCAGGCTATACTTTCGCAGAAAAACAGTAATGAATGGGAGTAAGGATGAACACATGCAGACCGTCAATGATCAAATAGAAGCCGGGGCTTCTATTTAAAATGAGGGCTTATTGTTTAAGGAAATAAATAAATTGAATTGAACGAAGTCTATTCTGATACGAATGAATGAGAACCATTTCGACTATTACTATTGGGGGAGGTTCCTAGTCTGGGGAGGTTTTAAACTATGGATCAGACGGGGCTACTATTCGAGGTGAAGCCTCTTAACGGAGGAGACTTCTAATCGGTCATTTACGGTAAATGCATTAAAATGTGACTGCATTGCTGACGTTTTAATAATAATTAGACTTTCTATGGAGTTTGCTTGACTTAAGGAAAATAATGCATTGCGTACATTTAAATGTTATTTATCTGGACTCACCACTCGCAGCGTCGACGCTTTCAACTCAACATGAGGTTATTTTTGATAATATTACATGACCCCTGATAAAAATTATTCAACGGAGCACGTAATTCAAGCACGATGAATGAAAATGTACTGACTCCATCAAATAATCATTTTTTCTGCAAACTACCAATGTTCATCAATTTTGAAATTCCAATCTGATCATTCCATTCATCATCATATTTCTTGGTAGATATTTCATTTAGTTTGAGAGAATTGTTTTTTAGTCAATTCAAGTCAAATGATTAAATCTAGAGTGCGTGTAGGCTTCCATGTCATTTCCGCTAAAACTTTTCCGCTAAACTTTATCCGCTAAAAAAATTTCCGCTAAACCGTTTACCACTGGGCAATTTCCGCTAAAAGATTTCCGTTAAACCCATTACCGCTACTTATTTTACGCGAATGATCAGAGGTCAGACAAGAAATTAAGAAGGTAAGTGGTTGTGATGCTATTACAAATTTGGGGGAGTCAGTATTATTATATCGCAATATGTCATATACATGCGACAGTTAGGATAAACTAATACTACTCTACAAAAATTAGCGGAAAATGATTTAGCGGATAAAATTTAGCGGAAAAATCCTTAGCGGAAATGACCTGCTTCGGTTTGGAGGTAGTTGACTTTCACCACAAATTGGAACAGTCAACATTATTATGCCTTGCCGTAATTTCAAGAAGTATACATAATTTTTTGGACATGATTTTAGATAATTACCGTTCAAAAATATGATTTTAGATAATTAGCCGTTCAAAAATCTTCTAATCAAATCTTTCATATCCATTTGTAACTACATAGATCCAAATGTTCGAACGGGATATATACATATATTCTCAATCAGATTCTCTACGAAATGTATATCTCAGGTTTTACCCGCCTTCTATAAATTGAGCCTCAGTGGGAGAGGAAGGATAGGTTGCGTGCCATCCTGTATATCAATGTATGTATCTGCAGTTAAATCGGAAGAATGCATTTATCCATTTCATTCTGTCATATTCAATTTATGCAAACGGATGCTCAAAATATTTTGATTTTACTCGTTCGTTCATTTTGGTTAAAATTTCTGCACTTTCCATCATTTTTCTGCTCATTCCGGATAACACTTTACTATACCTAGTAAACACGTACATTATAGTTACTTGTATACAGGGTATGCCATATCCAAGGTTCTTTATTCGTCACAATTTTGTCGGGCACTAAAATATAATAGTTCAAAATTTAATTGCCATACTAATAAGTAATGTCCAGATGCGCTGGCATGCACACTGTTAACAAAAATACGGCTCGGTTCGACTTGCATGCTAAACGTGTATATAGGACTGAACACTTCAATGACCTTTCACGTCCGATGCTTCAATCAAGATACTGTAATCCTTGTTGAGGCAAAGGTTATTCATTTAATATTTTTGAGCAAGTTCTGCTTCTATTGCAATGACTCATTATCACGTTCCATGTGTTGAAATATCTTGTGTACGTTACACTTTTAATTTTTCAAGCATGAATGAATTATCCATATTGAGAAGTCCCACGGGGTGGTGCGTAAGGATTTTAGATCCCCGTGCAGCCGAGCTGTAAAATCGTAATTGGAGAGATTGGTACGTACGATATGGCGGCCATCCTTATTTTGCACTCTCAGATAATAATAATGTTATTAGCAATGGTTTGTGGTTTGATTTGATTATTAAAATTGTGAAATAAACTTCAAAATTGGTGCAGATAATTTAAAATAGTTTTCAAAACTTTAAAAAAAGTTTTCAAAAATAATTTCGAGATTTTGAGGACGTATTGGGTACCAGAAGAGGTGCACCGGTTTAGGCTCTGAAGGCGCAATAGTAAAGACTGTTATATCGAAAATACATTTTGCTAATCTGAAATGTAAAAATGGTGAAAAGAATCTTTTTGAGACTAATTTTTTTGGAAACCTTGTCCATTTGTTAAGAACAATGGATTTTGTTAAGTATTCATATTAATTGGAACACCCTGTGCATTTGATCTGGTGAACCATTTCTCATTAAAATCTGATGCGCGTATCCACGTTGAGAAGCACATAAGATAGAATCGATGTCGAGATGAGAGAACGAACACTCGGACACACGTCCAAAATATTTTTCTCCCGAATTCCAGCAATGCCATCTTTTGCAACATTTCTACCTAATTTGACCAATGTGCACTTGGGAATCATTTCGTGAAATGTTTGGTGTAATTTTTTAGCGCCCCGCTGTTGAAGTGCAAACCAAAAAAATATGATATAACACCACTCTGAACACAGAATATGAACACCATGGACAAATCCTAAGAAACAAACGAAAAAAGTGAACACTTTTGCGTTTCCGTTTGCATAAACCGAATGACTGAACGAAGTGAATGCATTTGTATTTCAGATTTAATCATAAATGTCTATGTACATGAATTGATGACCATCGGTTTCATGTTTTCCAGGTCCCGCTTAATTTAGTTCGCGGTCCGCAGTTTCAGTTTTTATTAGCACTTTCGTCTCTGTGGTTAGGTCTCAATCCTCAAAACCAGCGCAATATGAAAAAAAGTGCAAAATTTCTTCGCGCGAAGAATTGATTGAAAGACTATTTAACGAGGCACTATATCTGCCTGGCGACGAAGGAGAATTTCTTGAACAAATGGAAGAAAATCGAATAGACTGGATAAATCCTAAGCTGCTTAATAAAAGAAGGACAAGATTTTGTGCGTCAAAATAGGTATGCGGTGATTTTGGCACATTTCATTTCTATCTTGTTCCGATTTTCTGTTTCTGGAATCTTACATGGACACGTCATCCATTCAAACCGTCCTCCCAAAATGAACACAATCAAGATTTCCAGATTAAATTCCACCCGATTGAAGAACAGACGTAGCTTACACATATACAATTTGCTAATATCAAATAGTTAGAATTAAAAAATGGTCCCTCACGGAAAACCAAATTAAACATTTCGGTAGATAAATACAATTCACTTTGGCACATTGGCCGCATCTCATGTTTTTATTACTTAGTCAAAAGAATGTATAACTGAATTGAATGTGGAGTTTGTTAACGGATGAAAATATATTCGAGTCCAACGGCGAATGTCCATCAATGTGTTTTTCTGCCCAAGCCTCGACACACCCCATGAATCCTCAGTTGTCCAGGTGGACAGGAGACGGCAGTATCCCCACGATATATAATCCTCCGTACTTCCAGATTTTGGTTTGTTCCACCGATAAATCTATGTATTAGAAACATGTCAGTTGATTTAATTGTTGCTCCATTGTTATCTTCTGATCTTGTATTCTCTGTAGCAATGAGCACAACCGCTACAACAAAAATATAACCCCTCACAGTGAACATGTTCCTTAGCACCAATTGGATTTGCGACTGAACTAATATTCATGATGGTTTGAAATTTATATGGAGGGCGGAAAATAAAACATTTGCCTATGAACATTATTGGGTTAGAGTTCAAGGTGGACCAGTGCTCTGGACTGGCATGACGTGCCTCAGTGTCTATCTTTTATGTGGATGGATAAAAATGTATGCATTATGTAAATGGAATTTCTCATAAGTTTATAGTTTACATGTAAATTAAAGTCAAGTCAAGTTCAATTGGCGTAGATATTTTTGCGTTATTTATCTTAGGAAGGTCGAAACTCCAATTCCAGACGTTCCGCCACACTGCTTCGCGGATGTGAAATTACCAGCACAGGCATATGTATTATCATTGTTTGGCTTAGATTCCAGACAAGTAACAATATTAACACATAATCAACATGTTGTCACGAATTAATATTTCCGGTATTAAGAAGACAATATATAATAACATAATTTAGTTATAATTTTGTTTTTAACGGTTGAAAATCAACTCGAGACCAAATCGTTGAGTTCTAAAACTTGATGGATTCCGGACATGAGTATACACTTACGGTGCGACCGAAAATAGCCGTAACATTTTTGACATGGAAATATGTCCCGCGCAGGAATAACATCCGTATGTGTCATAGAATTCACTTTAGCGCCCAACGATTTGGTTTCAAAAAGTAAATCGTTTCCGAATTTCCTTCAAATGATATCCGATTCCCAATTTTGTTTGCTGCCGGCGCGTCACGTCACCTGAGTCAACTGTTCCTTCGTAAGTGTCCTCTGGTATTGAGCTTAATTTGACAGACACCACAAAAAAAAACCCATCAAGGCCAACTTTCTGCTATGTAGCGACAGAATTTCCAACAGAATGTCTGGCCCAAGATAAGTGTAGAGAGATGTATACAGGGTGTTCACAAAAAAGAGCAACAATGTTTGTTTATATATCAAAGTATTTGCAAAATATTACGTCATCTTCAGATCAGAATTATTAAATAGTTCTAATTTACGAAGTCGGAACTCTTTACAAATTTGTATTGGACGACATTCCGTTAGTTCAATTCAATTCAATGGCTTATTCAAGTGACAACGAAATATAACACGATAATAAAATCACGTTGATCCCAATTACATGAAAATAGTTACATGTTAGGTTTAGGTCTACGTTTCCTTTTACAAAAATGTATTCGTGTTGTTAAGATAAATGCTAGGTCTGGGAAGATAACATATGTATATCATTGGAATTAAGCAGTAATAATAACCTAACTTTGGTATCAATTTTGGTAAGTCGGAGAAAATACGATAAAACTGAACTTTCTGGACATCCTGCATTCAAATAAAATTTTATATGTAATATTCTTAACGTATTACGATTGGCTCTGTTTGCAACTTTTTTTTTTGCAGATGTCTCACATATTTAATGGTAAGTTCACATAAACATGAATACGATCGAAACGAAACGGTTATGAATGGACAGGTGCACTCACAGCAGAGAACAAACTTTAAAAAATATATCATAAATTATGTATCGTAAAATTTAAAAAAAGCACAAAATCTGTCAAATTAGTCTTAAAAAAGGCTCCGTCATGGAGTAGGAATAGCATTAAGAAAACTATTTTTCGTCTGTCGGCTCTTCAGTACAGTATATGATAAGCTAATTATACTAACCAATTTGTTTTTTAAAACAGCTAGCTTTTTGTCGGAATAATGTGACACCAATTGGAAGTCAATTCGGTTAATATACTGAACTATATGGGCTATGGAACATTATGACATTAATAACGAATTTTCTGACTCTGACTCTAACGTGATTGAATTTGTATACAATAAATACAGTTTTCCTTGGCACATTGGCCTCATGTCATTATGTTTTTATTACTTACGAGGGAGCTTCCCGTGGTGCTAAAAACCGATTCCGCCAGAAGAATTCATAGCGGTTAAAACTTATTATGCCGACGTATTTTCGTTTGATGGTTACTGGTACGGCCACAAAAGATAGACAAGTTTATTGAAAAAAGCGCAAAGAGGGGAGTCTTTGTATGCAAAATTTTAGGATGGAAAATCCTCATGAGTAATTTATTTTCCATGCCGTGCCACTGAAGAGAAGTTTGCGTTCCGATGTCAAACATTTTACTGCCGATGATGTCCCAAATACTGAAAAAATACAAGAATTAATTTCAATGATGAAGATGGACCTTGAATGTTTCAAAAGGGCTTACGCTCCTTACAATCTCACGACATACGATCCCAAGGTCATCGTGAGTCAATTTGACATGGTCATGACTCAATACGGATTTGTTACTATTCCTTGAAATGTTAGGGAGCCATGAAATGAAAGGATTCATACATCAATGGGCAGTGATCGGACGTCTAATGGGAATACAAGACAAATTTAACAAAGCACTACATTCTGACAAAGAAATATTTGAGTGTAGTTTCTGTAGGATTGGAATGGCTGGTCTCGCGGGAACAGATTTAACTGCAGTGGTTTCATAAAAGAATTTTTGTGATGCTGTGTGTTCTTAACCGCAGGAATAACGATATTTAAAGCTAGATTATACTAATGTTTCTCCATGGCGGGAGAATCAATTGAACCGAGAAGCAATGGCCAAACTATTTACAAACTGATGAGTTGGAGTGATGTCATTAATTTAAGGGTGTTCCAGTTCATTCTGTTCCTCGTCTACCACTTTCGTTTTATGCGGGATTTGGTTAATAATACCATGAGAATTGCATTGAACGACAGAAGAAGGAAAGTCTTTGGAGTTAAGGGAAAGTACAATGTGGAGGACAAAAACCCCTTTGCACTCGGGAGAAAAATTAGTTTTTTAATATATATTTGGATTCTACTGTAGTTCCGCCATTTCTTTTAAATGCTTAATTACTTATGAAAATTCTATGTAGGTACATTACAGTAATGTAATATACCATACACTTTCAATTAAAATTGGCTATAAATATACATCAACATAAGACATGGAACGAATATAAAGTTAATTCACTAGAAGAACTACGAGAATCTGCTTAATGTCATTAAATCGTTAATTTTTATTGAGCAATCTTTATTCAGCAAATGTTTTTCTTGTCATATGAGTCCAGGACAAACAACGTGACTCATTTGCACTATCATTAGACTTGGAAAAAAATAAGATTTGTTTTCTTTATGTCATTGGACACTGGTTTTTCGTTAATTTCGCCCATTCGATTGAATAACCACTAATGCGTCGATAAACAAAGCTGGTTCTGCTTTTGATTTCCATAGTCAACCCCTTTTTCGCATTGAAATAAATATGACTCAACAGTGAAGTGAGATTAATGTAGGAGAATTCGTCCAGCCACGTTAAACGTTCGACTTGCTTGTTATTATTGTTACTGACACACACATTTCTATCTTCTCTAAAGTTCCTAATACTTATACTTTGACATCAAAAAATCCGAACGTCGAATATGTCCGCGAATATCTGTAAACATGTCGAAAAGTGAGTGTTCGAGTAGGTCCGTTCCAGTCATTCAAATTCAAATTAATAGAGTATAAGAACAAAAAAACCACTACTATGACCAAGGGCGCACCTATAAATATTCTGGTTACAGATTGAGTCTCAATATAAGGATCTTCGTGGTAATTGTTCAAATTTTATTCCTGACAACATGGCATCTTCTTCACCAGCCATTATACAGGGTGTTTCTGAAATATGTACCCCCCTTTTGAAATTAAATATCTTCCAAACGGTTCAATGGATTTGGGTTC
>JAQFYE010004338.1:0-13566 GCA_034694305.1 Protaphorura glebata
TTCATTCACTGAAGTCTTATCTTTACTTTTCTTCTGGGCTTTATTTTTTGCCCTCGGTACAAAGGCAGGAACACAGGCTGGACAAGCCCAATTTCTAGCTTCTAAACAATGCCTGCACTTGCTCTTGAAAAGTTTACACACGGAGGATACACCGAGGTCTTTGGCTATACCAGGGTGGCCTTGACTACCCTTGTTTTGATAGTTTGCGCTATCAGGGTGAGGGTGGGTCCAGTAGCCGATTTCGCCATGCCAAAGCGGAGACCATTGTTTGGGACCTTCTGTGTAATAGTTAAGCGTTCTGCATGCAAAAATCGCATGTCAGTTGGGACCGTCTACCTATTGCTTAAGAGAGGGCAATGACCTCTACAAGTCCGGAACGACGGTCGTAGGAAAATCGGCTAATGGACCCACCCTGATAGCGCAAGCTATCAAAACAAGGGTAGTCAAGGCCACCCTGGGCTATACGGAGTGCTCTAACTGACCTCTCGAAAATAAAATTGTGTTTTTTTACTCTCTCTAAACCATGCGGTTACTAGGGCGTTTTAACCCAGGATTTGCATGCATGGAGAATTAACATTGGATAAAAACTGCCAATCTTATGGCACTTTGTAATACATTTTGTTCCAGACTGAAAAAAAGTTGTTATTTTTTTTGTAAACAATCATTGAGCACTCCTCAGAGACCAAAGACCACTATATATGAATGCTCCTTGAGTTTATATTTCAATGTCCAGCAAGCTCTCTACCTCAAATACAAGCCGGCTGGATCGGTCCCTAACAAAAGAAGATTATTAATTTTAATTAATTAATTTTGTTCAATTGCTAGCTTTTTTCCGTGCTATTGGAACACAATTAAATTTTAAATAAAATTAACAAAAATAACTTTTAGAAATGACAGATATAATTATCACTGGGAAAAATATATTACAAATCCTCTAATATAGAGTTAAGGTTCTTTGTTCTTGCACGAGCTTGGCGGAGGCATATTAGTGAACCATTGGGAAATAAAATACTAATTTAATCAGAATTAAATTACAAATTATATTAAATAATTTTCCATTTGCTACAATTGAATGCAGTCAGAGTACACGTACTCGTTGTATGGTTACAATTAAAGTAAGTATAGTAGAACTTGCTCCTCGCAAAAAATCTGTTAATAAGGGATTTAACGAGGCATGGAGTGATTGGAAAGACCGTGTCAGTAAATATGATCGCGTGTGACGACTTCGACTGTGACTGTACCGTTAAAATGATTGAATCGAATTACTTTCTATTCCAATGCCAATAGGTCCGTAATTTATGTTAGACCAATTATACAATAAGGACGACACAGACACAGTGTAAGTATTAAGGAATTTCCTCAGGAGCGATAGAGCTTCTCCTTGACCTCCTGAACAATGTTTTTAAGTGAACCTTCAGCCTCAAATCAGCCATGGTCACCGCTGCGCTAGAGGAAAATTCAGGAAATCCTGTATTGACCTCTACTGGCGCCCTATATCAATTTTGAGAACCAAGGTCCACTTAATTTTTAAATAATGTTCAGGAGTCTCGGAGAGGGTCTATGCAAAGTTTGATGTCAGTTCCAAATGTCGCCAATACTGGCCTACGGTAAACTCGTAGAGGTGACGCTGAAATTTTCAGACTTGACACCCCTTTTAAACATCGCTCTGGAGGTCAAAAAGAATTCTGTACAGAATTTGGGGACAATGGCTCCGGGGATATTTTTATTCACCTGTGCTTACCCCACGATGTCCTTTGATCATATTTGAAGTTTGTACTAAAACTTGACGCGATAAGTTGTTCGTAAAGGCAAATAAAACCGAATCTGACCTCAAATAAACCGACTACGCTAGAAATAATTCCATGATTCACACACCTCAATCCAATTTGAGGACAATATTTAAACGAAAGGTTAAACGGTAAAGACAGAATCAATAGCAAATAACTTGCAAGAAATATAATATAGATTTGTTCAGTACAAATGTTGACTCGGTGCCTTCTATCACACTAATGTGAGTCTTATTTTCGAAGTCGCTCACCAGAGAACAATTTATCATGTCCGACTGCAACCGACTTGGCAAATTTTCGCAAATTGTCTGTTTTAGAGTAAAATCTAGAAAATATGATTCGATGACAGATTACGACACGATGGCCTGGCCAAATAGAATCATTACATTCCACAGTTGCCAGAACCGACACGTCTGCCTGTACCACTAATACTAAACGAACTTATTAATGAACGATAATTTTTTAACAAACCATTTACAAAAATATTTATTGCACAACAAAACATAACACATAATTTTTTGTAACACTTACAACGACATAATTAAGTTAATTAGAAGGACTTGGTTAATTTAATAGGGCTGAGTACAAGTGTTTCCTTGCCCCACTCGCATTCGCATTCTTTAAAACGTCTCTAAATAAACTCAAACCCTCCACCTCCACCATGGGTGTTTTTTCTTGACGTGTGTTCCTCATACCATCCCTCCTGTACATAGTGCTAGAGTCATCATGTGGTGGGGCCATGGCGGTGTCAATTTCCCCCATGGGGTTATAACTATCTGACAAATCGTGGAGAGGTCGTTCACGGGGAATATAATCTTCTTTCCGTTCATGAGCATAATGATCTGGTCCGGCATTGTCAAATTCGTTTGGTTTTGGAGCATAATTCTCATGATTTTGAGATTGAGCATTATCAGAGTCTTCACGATAACTATGACTACTTGGATTTTCATGGTAAGTGGATTGGTATGGGTGACGACTGGGTTGGTTGAAATTTTGCCATTGTTGGGGTGTAGCTTCTTGTCCAATATTATACTGGTTTTGGTAATGATCATCTCCAGTACCAGAGGATTCTATACTGAATTCAATCGGTGGACTTGATCCGCCACCATTTAACAGACTTGTTGGATTTAGACTTTCCGACTTGACTATTTGTGAGTCCGCAGGTGTAGAGTCGAAAACGTTGAAACTGTTTGGACGTGATTCAGCTGTTCGCTGATCAAATCGTTCCTTGTGACGATTATGACCTGGTGGACTTCCTCGGTTGCTATTTTTTTCCAGAGCAGGTGGGAGGAGATTTGTGATGGAATTTCGATAATCTACAGGTTTATCCCATCCTCCAAGTTGCGATTGTTTCGGACTCTTCATTATCGTACTAGTGTCCTGAAGACTGAAATAATCCCCTGGGTAGGACAATTTGTTCGGGTCTAAATGACTCTGTGATCCGTCCACGACATTCATTCCTGAAAGCCAATTACGATAATATTATTATTTACTAGCATGTAAATTCGATAAAGAGTTTTTGCGCATTTCTTTGTGGTATTTAGGATCTGTTTGATTCGCTTACCCAGTGGATCATAATTATATTTCATGGCATAGGTGTTCATTCCGCTGTTGTATTGAGCTGCGAATGGGTCAAAGTTCCAGGGGTCATCTGTGAAACTATGACTAGGTCTCTCCATGTATTCATCGAAGCTGAGCGGTCGTCCCAATGGCGGTGAGTTAACTTGTGGGTCCAAATTGCTGGCCATTGGATGTTCGTAACCACTTTGTCCACCTTGGAAATGTTTCTTTCCAGGAGGTGGTCTTCTATGATTTCGTTGTGATTGTTTTCCTGGTGGTGGTCTCTTTCCTTGTCGCATTTGAGGTTGTGGTAAGGGCCTTCGACGATTCTGCGGTTGGTGATTCCTCCTCTGGTGAGGGGGTCCGTCACGTGCAGGTTTCACAAACGTGGAATAAGCGTTTGAGGCGGCCATATGTGACATAGGGTGCATCAACGGTGCCGGTGGAGGTGTGGCCATACCGATACTTGGCATATCGTAGAGGGGGTACTTTGGAGGTTTAGGAATTCGGTTCATCTCCATCATTTTGACAGGGGGTCCTCTGCCTCTCCCGATTTTGGCCCTTGGGGGCTTCTTTCCTCTCTTGAAAGGTCGACCTCTGCAAGAAAGTCAAAAATTATTAAAAGTCTGGAATAGCTTAGTGCACAAAGAAATACTTGAGAAACATTTGAAAAATCTGGAATTAATCGCATGAAAAGCTCTCAACGTGGTAAACCTATCTTACGAAATTAGAAGCATAGCATTTGTTCCAAGCTTAGCATTCATTGCCATTTTCAAAAATTTATCTCTCAGGTTGTTTGTTTGTTTTTCCATTAATATGCTAACCCTTGCATTCAAACATACACAGTACACGAGTCTTCAATCCTGCTATTCGGCTGTGTTGAACATACTACTGAGCGACCATTGAAATGCGAATTCATTAATTTCCTAAAGGAAATGAATTATTCAAACACAAAAGTACGAGGACGAACGAACATTGAAAGTATTCTGTATGTATGATCTACTAATAATGTAGTGCACCCTGTAGCATGTAATTAATCATTTTAAGACCGACAGGAGGATTTGAACATAATAATTATCAAATCAGGAAACAACTGTAGTTCCCACAAATGTCGGAGAAATAAGGTCAGCTCGAAACAACAACAGAGTACTATGTTCCTGTGGCATGTGGCCTAATTGAATTTCAAAAATTGGAGGTGGTATAATTGGTTGAGTAAAAGTTGTGTAATCCACGCAACAACAAATAGGTTGGATCCTGGCATCCTAACATCTAAACACATCAGTGAATGACTAATACGTTATTGACCGGTAACTAAACTAGTTTGTAAAGAAGAAAGAAAGCTAACGAAAGTTTTCACAGTCAGCATTCACCGAAGGTTGACAAACTCATGTCGGAATGAACACGTTTCTTATTTATTTGCGCTTCACTGGTTTCGTAATTTTTTTTTATTATTACAGCAAAAACTGTATTTTGTTGTCGTCACTCGAGAAAGCCGGATATCGTAATACAGGATGACAAAAAATTATAAATTTTTATGTAAATACAGGATGCGCAACAATGACCACCTTGACTTTCATTAGAGATAATAATTATTCAATTATTTTTATTCAATGTTGATATCTACTCGAGGTGAAAAATAGAAGTGAACTTCAAAAATAGTAAATGAATTGGAATTGGAGCCCACAATGTTGAAAACTTCAAATTCCCAAATTCTACCTGATTTCCTAGCACAAATATTTTTGTACCCGAAATTACAAAAGAGTAGACAAATTTGTCTCTATAATTACTCTATAATTTAATTATCAAATTTTGGCTCTCATGGATGTGTACGAAGAATAGCGCTGACGTTTTTGAAACGCCAGAGGCACTAAAATTTGTCCGAGTCCCTTAAAAAATTGTTATATGTAGTTTGGGAAAATAAATTGGTCAGAAAGTTCACTATTAAATTTTGAGGTACTTCCTACTGTAGTGTGATGTTCGTTTCTTTGATAATGGAAATGTGGTTGGTATAACTTCGAATATTTTGTATATTCATTGATTGTCCTACATTTCAGATAAATGTGAATTTATATCCCTCAACCATCCGCCTTCGTATGAAGTACATTTCAGCAAGGTCGTGTGGGATTTTAGCAAAACTGCATTTACGGGTTGATTCTGCAAATCGCTTGAATTACTCGTCGCTTCATTGGAGAGCTTGATCTGTTTTTTTTTTTTTTTTGCACCGATAATTATTGGATGAAATATATTTTAACCTGATCGGACGACATAACGATTACCGGATTTATTTGTTTATTCAGTCAAATTACATTCACATAACACGTACAAATGTTGTGATTCGAGTTTGTCTTGACTCTAATCGCTCAATATTGCAAAGTGGAACTTTACTACTCTCGAGTGATACTTTGACTTTGTCTTGAGGATTGGGTGGGAATAAAAGCTTTGTTAATTAATACTCGTGTTGGGGCAGTTCAGGTGTTTCAATGAAATCACAATTTGTGAACGAGGTCACCACAACACATTGTTATATTACATCCGTTGATTGGAATTCAGAGCATCCGCCAACCTTGACATTGTACAATAAAAAAAACCCCGGCTCACTTGATACATAATTCAGAAACATGAACCTTGAATCACAGCACTATGCAAGGATAAGTAGAATTCACTTTTCAACTATTCTGTACTTTTCCTTAACTTTATTTTTAATCATTTACATTGAGTGCAACAAAAAATTAAGAGACTCTATTCTACCTGAAAGATATTACCTTTAAACAATTAATTCTATTGTTTTTAAAGTTCTTGAGTGTGTAAATGCAGAATTAATTAGCCTAAAAATGAAACGCTAAAATGATAATAACAATTCAGCGTTTTATTATTAAAGGCCAAGTCCGAGAACATGCTGAGTATTTTTGCCTAACCAATTCCAGCTGTAGATTTCCCTTAGCTCGCTGTACTATGACTTGGCCGGTGTCTGGTTTGATTCCTAATAAGTGTTACAAAATTTTGATTTCGCTCGAAATTACCAAAATCTATTTAATTTTTTAATGTCAGCTACCCTGGGTGGAATTAGCTTCCAACCTTTTCACCAAAACCACCCTGGCCCGAATTGGTCGTTTCCACCCCAATTCTAATCTCACAATTACGATAGTACCCTAACCTTAGCAATTTCAAGACTAGCAACTAACCCGCCCAAGATGTTGTCCAGAGGCCCTCTCCTATCAGCAAATTCGCTTGGACTCATTCCAACAGGTATCAATTGCGGCTGTTGCTGAAAGCCTCCTGGCGGTGGTTGATTCATAAATGGTGGTGGTTGATTCATAAATTGTGGCGGTTGCTGGTTGTGCATTCCCGGTTGGGACATGGGGATACCAATGGCATGTTGCTGTTGCGGTAGCTGTTGCTGGTAAGGTTGTTGGTACGGATACGGTTGAAAATGTCCAGGTTGTGGTTGGGGAAAGCCCATATGGTGTGGAATCGGCTGTTGTTGTTGCTCGAATGGAACCTGGTTGTTATTATTGACCCCATATCCGGCGGGGTCTACGGGATTTTGATAGTGATTAGGTGCGGCGGCATACTCTTGCGGAAAGGGTTGAAATGGAGTCTGCTGAAAACTAGGGTTAGCTTGGGTGTCTGATGGGGCTGGTTGGTTGTCCAAAAAATGTTGTTCATAAACAAGGTGAGTTTGTTGAGGATCAGATGAGACGACGACGGCTAAGACTAGAGCGGCTGCTGTAGTGAAGGTTAGAATACTAATCATCTAGAAGGGAAGAAACAACAAAACCGGTTGTCTCACAAACCTAGATACTTGCATCAAGTTAAAAGTTAAGACGTGTATTAGGACTAAAGACTACGACAGCCGGCTACCAAATATTGAGGTTGACCTGGCAGGGTCATCTGTGGTTTTTCTGACTAATGGCTGACTGCATGCGTCAGCCACATCACAATATGCAAATCAATTTAATTTATTTCCTTCTGATGAAAATTTTGGAGAATATGAATAAGAGTTGACATAAGAATGTCTACGGTATCGAATTGGCCGGTCAGCGGTGTCGTTATCACAACTCTTGAAATTGTCTCCGATTTCGAACACATCTCGAAAAACTCCTTCCAGAATAGGATTCTCGAGACAAAAACTCAAAAACTATGAGAAACATTGTTGGCGTAAGAATCAATCCCCCTGAAACCGAATACAGAAAACATACCTTAAGCTAATTTGTCCAACACACCAGTGGATGAAATCCATAAACCGAGGCCGTTGACTCCTCAACTAATTTTTGGAGGAGATAGAAACACTTGAAAAAGCCACATAAAATTTTGACAAAATATTTTTGAAAATTTTTCCTTTACATTGAACTCTCTCTTCACGAAACTCACTGATAAAGGACTGAGGAGGATGATGTTTAGTTCGAGTTGTTCTTCGTGCAGCCGCCACTACTTTTTTGTGTCAGGAACTCGTTTGGGCCACTTACCAACTCGAACGAACCGTGCGAGGACTCCCTACCATAACTGTACACAAACTTCTCATGAGTCTTAAATCCATTGCAGAAGTGGTCACCTCTATCATCATATTTCATATTATCTTTTTCACCAGTATCATCATTTTGCACGTACCGACTCATTCTGAAAAGAATCCAATACGATAAACAAGCAATTTTATCCACCCAAAAAGTATAACTAATTTGTCCGTCTCGTAAATGTAATGGTCGGTCTATTGAGTAACCGGTGAGACCGCGACCGTGGCGTTGTCTGAGAAAGCAATTCTAATGAAAGAAAAATGTCAATCCTTTTCTCATTAAGGAAAAGGGGTGAGTGGAATAAAATCACCTTTTGCTAAAACTGCATTTCTGTCAATCCCTTTGATTTGATTTGTAAAGACTCAAAAAGGTACTTTAGAAAAACAAGAATGAGTCCCGCTGTGCTTGAGTTATTTCGTATGCATTTGAAACAACATGCATTCACGTTTTGCAAAGAGATGGACCTGAGGATTACGGATGTATACAACAAAAATAAAACTAACATTTATGCATTTTATTAGCACAAATTTTGGCCGAATGGGATTTGAGATGGTATTGTGAGCAGGATGTGTATTCATATAGAATTTGAGAAAGAGTGAACAGATTGAAGGAAAATCTAGGCCGGGTGCATTTTTAAATTTGGGTGAGTTGATACTTTTATTTATTTCGAGAGTGATTTACTCGAGAGCAAAAGTATATGTATGAGATTTCAAAGCAATTTTTACAGCACAAAGAGTGTCAGTAATTTCATGGTCAACACGCGGAGCAGTTAAGAATTGGGTGAATTCGTTCTTAATTATTTATAGTATTCTCTTCTCTGGTTTTTTTAAGTATGGTACGCGATACGAGTACTACGAAAGTCATCACTGACGAAACTTCAAATAATCATATGATTTGACTAAAATTAATGGTGTGACTTCGTCATCTTTGTAAATGTATCAATTATGTTTCATTAGTTACTAGGGTAAGGTTTCCTAATACGCCCCGCCCGTCTTCAACTACATTTGGATTGCATGTAATTTTATTATAGATCAATAATCATAGCTCACACAACGTAAACATCAAAAATGAAACATTGAATTATCAGTAAGTGACATCGATTCCGACTTGTAACTAAATTACTTAAAACGAGAGGAAGACAAGACATGATCATGTGACCCCCGAAAACACCTTACCCTAATGAATAACTCAGACGTTTTTGTACATGTTTTAATCTATGTTCCTATTTCATAGCCTGTTCCTCCAACTTTGATCACATTTTCAATCGGCTATGAAATGATTAATTTACTATATGCTACTATATATTGGGACTTTGATAATTAATTTCGATATTATGTGAAAGCTTCGCTTGAATTAAATTAAAGCGTGAACAGGCATTTGTTTATTCAGTAATTGTATTCCCTCCTGCCGATTTGAAAATGTTTCAGTTTTCACACGAAGGTATTAATTAATTCATTCTTATCGCGATTGGCGAGTAATCAATGTCAACCATAACTCATTGAATGAAGTTAATTTCTTTAATCAAGTTTCTTTCCAAATAGTCAGTCAATAACAAATTGTGAACCATTTTACATTTTTATGCCGAAGATTTGACGTTGATATAAATTTTGGACCAGTGGCAATACATAGTAGTGGATTGAACTATACCATCTAATAACGAGTTTGATTGGAGTGTTACAAATTTCACTTGCGGGCGGAGTTCTCTCCGTCAAAACTAACTTTTCATTTCTGTAGCAGCAATTTATGAATACAAAGTAATATAGTTCTATCCGTTGAAGAGGAGATCTTCAGAAGAGCAGATCTTCCTATACTGCCCACTGCACTTTTAAATATAAGTTAAGTGTTGGATACTAAATATCAAGAACTAGAACTTGTTTTGGGTCAACAATTTACTCTTTCGTTACAAGTTTTACTCTTAACATAAAAGCTCAAGGCAATACAATACAATGCCAAAGGAGGCATAACCAAATGTGCAACTGCATTGGAAATTTAGAATTAATCTCACTCTGATCAATTCAACCTTGCCATTGTTATTCTCTAAACATACAGACTTTTATTACGTTGAAGAAAAAGCTTCTGGAACAATGAACCGAAACTAGATGGTCCGACTGGGAAGTTTTGTTGACAACTGAGCAGGATGAACGGTTCCCAGGAATTTCGCGGTGGTACCCTCAGGAAGGTAGTGCATATTTGTGATGCAGTAGAAGTTCAAGTCACGAACAACCGGACCACACAGGAAAAAAATTTCAAATCAATTTCTTGCGATATTGTAAACAAGAATTATTATTTTTAGTTGTGATGCATTTTACGAATTAGAGCGGAGTTTGTACATATAGAAAACTTCATTTTTGAGGTGGAGGTGAGGTGGTTTAAACTGGTTTTAGTTTATCAAGATAGGTAAAAGTAGTCGAAAAGAATTTGAATACAAATTGTATAGTTACATACAGCAAGATTTTAGCTTATCATGAATTTTTGCACTTATCAATGCAATCTTCGGCCCTCGAGGAACATAAATCGCAATTCTCAAGTAAAGAAGCAGTCAGAAGGCGTTTGGCCTGTCCTGCCCTTCCCTGGCCTTTTATTTTCGCTCTGGTTCCTGATTAAATCTGAGCTAAATTAAGTTCACACAAAGGCAATGAAATTAAAGCTAAAGAATTTTGCAATCCCAGACGACTATGACTAGTGTGTTGTGTGGGTGGTAGACAATGAAGAAAATGAGTTCCACGTAAGTGAGATTCAATCGCAAGCCATGGTTTTATTTAAGTTTATAATAATAATATATTATTATTTACTCATTTACTCTCATACAGCATGCGTCAGTGGCATTCTGAGCAGTTGTTTTGGTATTTTATGATGTTAATTAGATTTTATATGAACACAATGCTGATAGGTTAACCAACTACTTTTATTATGTATGTTTGTACGGACGCAACCCAAAAAAATGATTTCTAAAATTTCCCTGCGACTGGACGAGAGAACAAGGCGAAGGTTGATTTATTTTATTGACTGTGCCCTATTTGTTGGTGGAGTAGAACAAAAATGGTTGTCACTGAAGAAAGGGCCAAAGGAATCCACGGATTCATTCCAAATTTATTTCCGGCATTGCATTTATCCTTTGTACAGGTGCAATAGGTCACCATCACTTCAAATGTCCCGGCTCGTGTGAAACAGCGTTCGTCTCCGATATAGTCCTGTTGATAAAAAATTAATCGTATGGGATTAATGACTACTTGAACAAATAGGCCATGGACTTTAGTCCTGTAAGAGCTTATCCAGTCGCGACTGTTTATTCTATTAGAAGTCCAAGCTTATGTACTCCGAGTGCGGACGATTATACTGAATTCTCTATTAGAATACATGGAGAAAGCTGGAGAAAGACCCGATTTTATATTATACCCGAAAGAAAGACCCGGTTATATTAGAGCGCGGCTACTACTAGAATAAATACGGTAGACAAGAATGACGCCCAATGTTCAAATATGATTCCACCAGAAAGTAAGAATTCCTCAACAAGCTACCTACCGCTTCCCAGGATTTTCCCGGATTCCTTGCAATTTATTGTCAAATTCTTTGCAGTACAAAATTACTGTGTGGGTCACAAAGTTTCGGCAGAAAATTTTATGAGTACGTCTCAACACTTTAAATCTTAATTTCCAAAATTCGTAAACCGTATTATTGTACTCATTACATGAGAACTGCCGATCAACCTCTTTACTTGACTTTTGACAGTATCATTCTCAATTTTAATGGTGGGAACTTACCTCATCGTCTTCGTAGCGTTTGTGTTGAGGCATGAAGCCACAAGATCGAACCACTCGTATGTCTGTTCTTTTACCAAGTGACACTGCAATACACAAGTCAATAATTAATCATTGATTTCTGGTCATTTTCTTATACATACAAGTATTTATTTTCTTATACAATTGACTTATACATATTTTGCTTAAAGTAATGCAAAAATTGAAGAATTAATAATTCGATAGTAGAGTTGTATCCTGATGCAGCAATACCTCGCCTGAAAAATCAATGCAGAAGTTCAAAAGGAAGGCAGTGGAGGTAATTTAATCAATTACAGATCGATAGAGCCTTTCTAAAGGTCACACCCATTTGCCTAACATTTTGGTTCCTTCCTGTACTATTCTGGGATCTAAAATTGATTGAATTACAAATTAGATGTATTTAACTCGATTGATTTGCTGATTTAACAAATTTTACTCGAAAGAAAATGTTCATCCTTGATTATATGATCTTACATCACTTACACGCACTGTATTATCTGATTTTATAATAACCGTAAGATCATGTGCGACGGTTGTTTTAATCTCCAAGAATCTGATGGACTAGATCTTCTTTCATATTTGTAAAAAAAAACACTACTCTTACCTCGTTGAACCTGCTTCCGACACATGTTGGGTTTGGTTTTCCCAACCTTTTTGATTAGTTTTTTTCCGAAATCATTCATGTAGAGATCATCTGAACAATTGACGAGTTTCACAAAATTTGGGTTCCATTGTTTGTCACCACAGTTTGGGTCTCTTTTACTGTTACATATGTAACAAAATATATCCTTCTCGGGTGGACCGCTTTGGGCGTCTTGTACAATGACAACGTCATTGTTACCGGAAACAGTATTGCCTTCTTGACAGAGGCCTAATATCAAAATCAAAAATTAAAAATCCAGTTCATGCATTGTTTACAAATTTATAATCTTAAGTCTTCGTCAATTTAATTTTGGGATTTTGGTAAGAATTAATAGTCCAAAGGATTACACCACACAAAATTTTACATAAATTACATCTAAAATATTTTAATGTAAGCAGTTTTCTGCGGGTTAAGACATTAGAATATTTTAAAAAATTTGTCGTAGGTCATGTAGAATAAAATGTTAAATTCGACAGAAATTGGTAGCACAAATTCCAGGATGCTTACAAGCACGCTTTTATCGGAAAGGTGGAGTGCCCGAATCGATCGAAAGTTTTCTCTTTCGAAAGACCAGACAATTTAGGCGTTTCTTAATCCGAAACTTTTAAGAATTATAGTAAACATACTAAGTATTACTCTGCCAAGTTAAATATGATTTTAATTAACTGACCTTGCTGAATGAGCGATATTATGAGGAGGAGAAGAACACCAAACGAGACGAGATACTCCATGTTGAAATATCGATCTAAATGTGAAATGCAGGGCTAGTACACATATTTCGGATCGATACAAGCGTCGGACAAATTCACATTTCGGCAACCCTTTCGGTTTCGGCAATGAAACGACCAAAAAGGACTTTTGCTCTGAATTCTACTTTTCCACGTTCATCTAAAAGGAGCAAGTTCGATTACTAACTAAATTATGTGTGAGTTGATGTAATGCCACTATTCCACAGTGGAATGCGAAATGAAATTCTTCCACATAACTAACTGCCATCCTATTTTTAACTTGGCAAGATAAAATCAAATGAAGAAGGGATGTATTTTATGTGAGACATCATGTAATGACCAAACCCATCGCATCCGTTGACTGTTGTGCGCAATTAAATTCCTCTCTATTTGCCAGGTTTTTTGCTAATTATTATGTAATTCGAGTTGCTCTTTTACTATTACTACTATGTACATGCTTCGAAATAATTGATTAATGTTTTATTTCCGGTCTTCGTCTCTCTTTAAGGACTGGTGAAACAACAAACTAGCATGGCCATTTACCTGTGTTTTTCTCGG
>JAQFYE010004339.1:0-13564 GCA_034694305.1 Protaphorura glebata
TTGTGGGATGTTTGCGACAGCCATTGATCTGCAGTTAATGTTGAAGTCATATAGACATTTTTTTGTGTGTATTTTTTCGCACTTTTTTGTTTGTTTGGACTTACCGGCTCTCTTTACTACCCGTCCACCCTCTTTGCTATAATCAATTTCTGTGTTTCAAGTAGTTGTGAATGAATGAAATCAGTAATCAAGTACTTTTGTACTGAAATTGTAACTCAAATCGTAGTGCATAAATAAATGTCAAAATGTAACGTAGTTTGTTGCTACATAAAGGTCCTCGTATATTACCTCCGACTGCGCTGCGCTAGATTGTATGTATATGGAATAATAACGGATATGATATGTAGTAAAATAATAAAAGGACGTCTTGAAAAATCTTGTTTCAACAAACATTTATATTTGCTTATAGTTGGACATTACAATCAAAGTTTTCTCCAGTCCAAAATTTCTGAACAATTTCTTGAGATTTCTGATGCCAGTGCAATTCATCAAAATTTCAAAGCCCAGGTTTGCTTTAGTAATAATAGAGTGCAGTGGTGCTTTTATATTTTAAATGTACGAGTAGTTAAATGAAATAATGTTTGACTGGATGACTGACAACATAATATTGCTAGACAGAGATTAATTTGCTTTGACCTTGGGTCCATTAGAAAAATCCAAGATTAAATCCATACGATTTTTAACAATAATATTGACTTTATGAAAATAAGCATTGTTTCGTAATCGAAGAAATAAAAAGTTAAAAGGACATTGCACAATTAAGATGACCAGTTCACTTTCACTTGCGTCGTAAAAAAGGCAATCAGTCCAGTCAACAAAAAATATTGGGAATATGGTGGGGTGAGCTCTTAATAATAGCTCTTAGTAATTTTACAAGGGCGTTTCTTTTTAACATTACTATACAGGGTGTTCACAAAAAGAGAACAATTGTTTGGGAATTTTTCGTTGTTGGGCGGTTTAATCTCATTGCCTGTATTGTAAATTTTCGTAGCTAAGCCAAAATATCATCAAACAACTGTACGCTTTTTCGTGGACACCCTGTATTATGAGTAAGCTTGAATGTTTGGTTTTTTCAATCAATAAGTCGAATAAATCTGTATTAAGTAAACAAACAATTAATTTTATTCTTCGATGAGTTACTTTCTCTATAAAGGTGGGTCATATAAACTATTTTAAATATAATATTATCTTTGTATACTGCAGGTGAGGTTATGTAAATAGTTAAGTACTAGCCATTTAATTAAATACAAACTAATAAACAAACAAACAAGACTAATGTACTGTTTCTGAAGATATCTGATTTTGAGCAGGTGAGACGTGCGTAACCGCATCATGGATGGATGGAAAGAAATTATACGTTCCGATTTGATTAATAAATTTACACGACGTCATAACATGGAGGACTTTTTGTGAGCAGGCTGCAAATAAACACTGGATTCCTGCAGTCTCATAACGTTTGAAGAGTCTCAGAAGACCAGTCAATGCTTCAGGGTCAATTGAACTTAACCCAGAAAAATCCAGGATAATCGTGTCTATATACTGTTAGAAAATAAACCGATTACATGATAATTCGCATTTTTAATATTAGAATTAAAGCATTTCGTACTACCTCTTCGAGATTCAGCTGCAACTCAAGTTTCAAGTTATCCTGCTTTGACTGAATAATTTCGATCGAAGTAGGCTGAGACCCTTTGCTCTTCTGTGAGAGATGTTTTATAAAATTATCACTGGGCAGATTAATTATTTAGACTGTTGAAATTAATATCTTACCAGGTCTTTTGGAGTACCATGAGAAGGAACTATGCCTTCAACTTTTTTGACAAAATGTTCAATCGTAGCAAAATTGAGATTTCCGGTGTACTTGATTATTTTTCTTCCTGGTATTTCTTTTGACTGATTAAATAAGGATTTTTAATTACACGACCGAAGTTGTTTAATGTTAAGCAACTACAAGCAAGCAATTTGAATCTAAAGTTCTATAACCTTTGCATGAGTGCGATCTACGTACAAATCTAAATCAGAAAAAGCACCAAGTACTTCGATATGAGGTTTGTTTGATCGCCAAATCAAAATAAGAACAGAAAGTAGAATCCCAGCTGCCAAACCGTATTCGATGTCCAATAACACCGTTACTAAGAAAGTAATGATCCAAATCGCAGCGTTCAAAATGGATTCCTTCCATGCCTTTGGGAGGTCAAATATTTGAAGGAACATTCCTTTCAAGGCAACGACTATGATAGCTGACAGTACGCACTGCAAGAGAAGAATTTAACATTTTTAATCCAGCTCGTGGTGAATATTACTTGAATTCTTACATTCGGCAACGTTTCAAAGAACGGACCAATCCAAAGAAGGACAATGACCATGATTCCACACGAAAAAAGTCCGGCCAATTGAGTTCGCCCACCAACCTTAACATTAGAAATTAAATTTCCATATTGTACAAGTGTCCACCGAATTTCACACCATCAATTTGACTGAAATTAAAAATTATTAAGGTATGACTCACCAACTCTTGTACTAAACTTCTGGACAAAGAAGCTGAAATCGGTGCACAGCTGAACAGACCTCCAAACATATTACTTGCACCCTAGAGGTCAAAATAGTATCAATATTGTGTCACGAGGAAAATACAAAACTAACATTTGTGGGTGTTATATTTACCTGAGCAATCAATTCTTGATTTGGATCTAATCTGTAGTTGTACTTTAATGCAAATATTTTAGACATGGAAATAGATATGGCGTAAGCCACAATACTTATGGTAAGGCTATCCACCATCAAATCCGGGAGAATTTGAAGTGGAGGTAAAACTGGAGGCGGCAATCTGTCCAAATATCTCCATTAATATAAGGCCTTTTTTAATTGAAACCGTAGTTATGTTTTTATTTACCCTGTGGGAATGTAATCAACAATCGTTATATTAAACGTCGTCGCCAAGTTCAAGTTTGCAGAGACTACAGTGCCAACAATAATTGTGAAAAGCTCGACTGGTAAAGGAAAACTGATTTTCGCTGCAACATGTGGCTAAATTGATTAATTAATTAGTTAATCTTGTATGACCTGCAAATCAAAATCAATACGTTTAGGTTAAATACCTTAAGAATTTCATTGTAAACAATTAGTGCGGTTATTGTGATAGTTGACATGATGACCGCTGTTACATTGGCGGTCGCAATGTTGGTTGCGATGTCTCTGTAAGTCTGGGAATTAAAAGAGAATTAAATGGTTATGGGTCAACCATAAGGTACATTATAGTAAGTAAATCTGAAACTTACAAACATAATCTTGAATAGACCATTTCTGCCACTCATTTTGAGTCCAAATAAGTTCTTAATTTGTGAAGTTAGGACATGGACAGCTGCGCCAGTTGTAAATCCACTGACAACTTCGGCAGACAACAATAAGCTGAGAGCACCAAGCCGAAATACTCCCATAAGGACCTAAATAAAATCATGAATCACACTTCATTGAAATGCATACGAGATGCTAAGTTCATTTAAACTATTTTCACTGACGACCGATGATTGCAAAAGCGAATGCCAAGTAAATTATACACATTTACCTGCCAAAGTCCTACGCATAAACTTAGAGCCGTAGCTATTTCTGTTATAGTGTAGAGCGGCTTCATTTCAGGTTCGATGGATGTACTGTTGTCGTTGTCATTGTAATCGAGTGTCGAATCACTAAAAACCACGGTATTGTACTGTGTCACTCTTTCAGCAGCCACTTTACCAGTCATCAAACATATCACAGCGAAAGTTCCTGCCAGAAAATGACAATGATTTGTACTGTTGACTATCATTCTTTGATTGGAATATTTTCAATATGCGGAACTTACCCATGGACACGTGTCTGGAAGTTCCCATAATCGAGTAAATTATCACTGGGAAAAACGCCATATAAATTCCAATTATTGGAGGAAGATTTCCGAGAAGTGCATATGCCATTCCTACACTCCAATTTATGTTTCAATAAAATCCGATCGTTTAGTACATTATAGAAATAAAGACTTCGAGAGTATCTATTGTTTTTAAAATTGTAATTAACCTTGAGGAATATGCATTACGGCTACCGTAAAACCAGCCGTCAAGTCGTACGTGATGTCTCTCTTCCATTCGTAGCGAGGTAACCAGTACAAAATTGGGAATAGGGATAGAAGGCACCCCATTGGTGAACAGCTTTTCTTTTTCAGGAACTCCCAAGGATTCACTCTTGGAGATTGGTATTCTGTTTTTAAATGGGAAACGTTATTATTGTTTGGAAAAAATAAGGTTTAACATATGAGAGTGGTTCACATAGACTAGTGCCCAAAATCGGAGAAAAATCGCCGAATTTTTAATATCTATAAGTCAGCACATATTAAATGTTTTAATTTTTTCGTACGTGAAAGTTCACCAGATAGCATCGTTTGAGTCATTACTGGTCTGTTGATAATGACTCTTTTGACTGGTTGTGTTGGATCTTGTTCCTGGTTATCGTTATTTTCCATTTCTGGTTCCGGACTATCGACTAGACGTATCTGCTCCTGTGCATCCGCCTTTGATTGCGCGGAGAGGGTCCTGGAAAATTTGAACACGTGAAAAATTGTACTGAATATATAGAATTAAATCCGACTCGACTAGAACTTTTGTTCTAAAAAAACAGAAACAATCATGCAAAATATTTCGGGCTCAACGCGCGAGTTCATTTCACAGCATTTTTAATTTTCTGTCCATAATTCATTAGTACCTCCGAAGTTAGTTTTTCCCAGCAGTTTGTGGACAAGTTTTATAATTGCGGGTCAAACAAATGGTCCAGATCTCAATTTATTATGGCGATAATACTGGAAATGACCCTTGCTACTTTGGAAGTTGACGGAACTATAAATAATACAAAACTACAAATAAACCAATCGAATTTATAATATCGGGATGTTTGGCAGTGAAGCATAAAAAAATTGCAAAAAGACTCCAGGTTATATATATAGGAAGTCAAGTCAAGTCATTACCTTCAAATCCACTATATTCCAGAAACTACGGGTATTCACCCGACAACGTTATTTTCCTTAATATCTACAGGAAATTTACAGGTAAAAAGATGAGGTTTTCCTCGCAAAATGTTGTTATTTTGGCTTATCTGGTCTTACGAATTTACAGAATTTGACTAATTCATTTAATTTCCTTGCTACAAACTACATTACCACAAAACACCTGTGTCATTGAATTGATTTAATTGTGAATCTATAATGCTTGTTATTCCAATCTCGAAAATAACCCAAGTTCAATTGAATTCAATACCACACTGCCATGGCCACTGAAAAGACTTTGACAAAAGGATAAAAGGGAAACGTATTTAAATATGAGAAAAATAAATATTGTGTCACAGTACAAATGATATGGATATTTGGTGTGAAAGCTACTGAAATTAATTATAATGGAGCTGAGTAAGAAAGAGTTTTAAATAGAATATGATGTATTATTCCAGTGAAAATGGCTCTATATATGGCTCTAAAAGCGGTTAGGGATTCGGAAGCGCTTCTATTATCAACGCTTTAAGATCTTTTTGATTGATAATTGCTCATTAGTATTACCAAGAAGATTCCACGTGCTGATGTTGATTGATGCCACAGGTGGCAGTAACCTGTTTATTACCTTAAATTAACAAGTTTTTACGCATTGGGTGGAAAGGATTATAAATTCTCATAACGTTTGGTGACGGCACCCAATGTTAAATTAGCATTGGACTTTGCCATGCATCCCATGTAAGGTATGTTGTCAATCAAAATCCTTCATTATTCTCGTAACCTTAGCTATTTTTGAAAATTAAAAAATACAAAACACGTCAGGATGAATAATAATCATTCCTAGAAATCAACTACGCGTGAAGTCTTTCTTACGCCAGGGTGACCTATTGTCAATATTTTCATGATTCTAGAATGGTGTGACCATCTGTACGACGTCTCTCACCAACGTTTGAAATCATTTTTCAAACTTATGCGATCAGCTAGACAGCTAGAGGTTAGATAGGATTTGTATACACTGTCTAGACACTGGATTTGCAAGAAGTGGCTGACATTTCATATTCTAATACAAAATATTCAAATATTTCTGGGATTTCCAAAGAAGGTGAACACAGGAGTTCAACTTTTCAAAAAGAGTACAAACGTAGTACAGCCGATCGAAAAAGAGTACGGTTGGTCGGCTTGTCTTAAGTACCAATACATTATTCATTTAGCAACTTCACCTAATACCAACCACGTACAAATATTCCAAAGGAATTCAATTTCTTCCGGTGGAACACCAGTACTTTTTTGAATACGTGAATCGGGGTCTCTCTGATTACATAACTCTGATTACATAACGCCATGGGCCTCATTATGTAGGAATATTTTGTTAAATAATTGCCTTACTAATTTAATAGGTTAAAGCGTAGTCTTAATTATTTCTCAGAGGTACACATGTACTACGACACGAGTATAATTCTGTAACCTGGCATGACCTACCCAACCTAGAAAAAGTAACGTTCGATTGATCATCAATTACGTCTCCGTCCTCATTAAATTCATTCAATTTGTACTAGCATTAATTTTTTATATTAAACACAATTTCGCAATCCATGTATTACTACATGTTTACGCATCCCCAGGTGCCTCAAGTGCCGACAGCCGAACTAAAGTAGCTAATTATTCAATCATTATGTTTTCATTGATATGCAAATAACTTGGAAATGTAGAGATGGGTTCTGTTTAAACACTGTAAAGAATACCGCAGTTTATGATGTAGCGAGTTACTCCTTCAATTTAATCACACTGATAGATATTTTAAATTTTTCCTATACTCCCAGGTTAGCCCATATACAAACAAAAATAAGTTATGAATTCGCAACATAACCGCAAAGTGTTTTTTAAACTGGTCGAAAAATATTACAACAAATTCATAAAGCAATAGCGAAATAGATAACATGGATGGAATTTTCGAAAAAAAAATATTTCGGACTTGTTTCAGATGACAAACAGTAAAAAATAAGAATGTTTTCATGCCAATCTTCACTTAAGACTTTCACTCTCGTCAGCGCCGCTAAGCGCCTTGGATTTTAAAAAGGAATAGCTCCTCTACATATAAGATTCTGTACAAAATGTATATCTCATGATTCGTCCGACTCCCCTGATTGTACTGAGGGTGAGGCGGAGAAAGTTTACGAGCCACCCTGTAGATATGTAAAATTATGGTTAGTAATGGACTTTTTGACTCGAATGTTGCTAATGACTTAAATTGTACAGGGTGTTTACGAAAGAGCGTCCCAATGTTTTTTTAATTTTTGGCCTGGATACTAAAATAGATCTTACGGTCAAGACTGAATAATTAATTGAATTGAAAGACTGACGAAGGAAACGGAAACGAAAATGAAGTCAACATATTGAATTTTTCATTCAAAACCGGGTTTGAACTCAATAATAATAATACTCGATGACTCACCCAATTATGTGTCAAAGAGTTGGTCGCTGCTTAACTAAAATCAATTCATATTCTGGTTTGACCGTAACATCTAATTTAGTATTCAGGTCAAAAATTAAACAATCAATGGGACGCTTTATCGTAAACACCCTGTAGAAAACCAAACCACTTATTTGTCCAACAAACATTTGACAACGGAAAGAATGATGTAGTTGTTCAGTTTGTTTTTGTTCATTTTATAAAAAAAAATCCTGACGAAGAAACCAGATTGGTCTCGAAAACTTGAAATAAATAAAACCGCACCAAACCAGATTATCAAACACACACTTACATGTCGTCCCACTTTCACCGACCGGACCGTGCCGCGGTAAGTTGTGTTTGTATTAGAAATAATGTTACAATCAATCAATCAATCATTCACATAATCAATCCTACTAATCCTACATGTGCGAAGAGTGAATGACAAAACAACTGGGATCATTATTGAAATGATAGGTACATTTTTCCACAAGTAATTGTGAATCACAATTTCTAAATCTGACCAAGAATTTTAACACACGGTTTTATTCCACATGGCACGAGTACCTTCCGTAATATCATCTCGCTTCGCCCCATTGCTCTCAACGCAACGCAATTTACGCAGTTCAGTCCCGATTCCCGAATGAACTTGTGCGCTGTGCTGTGAATTGAGTCGAATCCGAAAAATAAAAAAACCCGAAACGACACTTTTCGTATAACTTTTTTCTACTACACAATTTCTTATTTAAATTTATAATTAATATTTTTGTTTCAAGTTGTGAATGGATGAATTCAGCAGTCAACTACCTACTTACTGAAATTGTAACTTATGTCACATTTGCAAAAATAAAAGCGAAATCAAAATGTAACGTAGTTTCTTGTACGTATTGACTTATGTACACTAACAGAAGGTCCTTGTATCTAGCCTCCTATTGCACTATGTAGTTTCTCCTAGAATAATCTTTTATAGTACGCTATATCGTCGTGGTTTGGGCCGTTTGGTCCGAAGCCAACATTATCGGTTTTGAAAGGGCAAGTATTTCCTATTTCGTCGTGTTTGTATGTATGTATGTATCAGACTGCATAATTTTAACCATAATTTTGATTATAGAAATTCAATGCAGAGGTTACTTTATAAATAAATTAAGATGTTTTTACCTTGGACTAATTTATTTCTAAAGTCCATTCCTACAAGCCTAATAGCATTATAGCCTTGAAGAAAGAAGGATCAATGTCACCTTAACTGAAGGCTAGAATATAAATTACGATAAAAAAGTTCGGAAGTTATTCCCAGGGTTGAAAAGCTTGTAAAGGAAAAAAAGTGGAAACTCGTCTGACCTTTACTCTGCAGTCTAGGTTAGGCATGGTCTAAATAATATTTATTTCATTAAGTGTTAGATATGAGGTTGATGTACTCGGAAAGGAACTCTATAGTGAATGAGTTTAAAAATTTCAAAATCATATTTTAAATTAACTTTAGCATGGAACAGATGACGATATCGCAGAAAGTGATTGCAAAGAAGAACGTACTTTCATGCATTTTCGTATATCCTGTATGTTTACATCCGATCAAATGAGGTGCTCGTGAATTTAGAATAAGACGGACAATTTTCATCAATCATAAATGTTTTAATAGTGTATTAAATATTAGGTCGAAACTATTTATTCCGAAGTATTTTTGCGTGACGTTCACTGTAACGGTCACAAAAAAAATAAACAAGTTATTTGAAAAAACTGCATAGAGGTATTATATTGTTCCTCCAGTTAGCATGGGATTTCCCATGCAAGTTTCCCCAAAATCTGATTACAACACCCAAAATGTCTTCAAAAAACTTGTTTTCTTTTTTTGTAGTGGCTTTTGCAGAAAAATAATTGGGCATAATGAGTTGACCGCCTCTATGAATTTTTCTGGACGAATCGGTTTTTGACGGGTAGGGTAGTTCCCTCGTTATATAGAGTATGGCCAGCCATCACAATGTATTTTGTATTTTCTCGTAAGGGCGCGGAGTGCATTCTATTTGGCTTACGGAAGGTGTCCCTCATGGCAGAAAAATACCAGTTTTTAAAAGTCAACCACAGAAAGTGCAGGTGCAGATCTGTGAACAGAACCCCAGCTCAACAAAACAAAATGGGTCTACTAGTACCATTAATTATGGTACAATGGACTTGGTTTTACATTTCCTATAAAAATGTACTGTGTCAACTTAAGCGCCACTCTGACATTCAGTTTGAGCCTTCGAGAAAAGGGACAATCAATCAATCAGTCGAAAGTATTACGATTAAGCACACCATTACATAATGGCCATATTCAGTTAATATTTAATATGCATACGGCAAATAACCGTTGCATACCACACTCTGAAAAAATACTTAATTCAAATAATTGGATATTGTTGGGGATTTCAATTTCTATTTATGACCTAGCTCTTTACGTCTAACACATGAATGCGTAAAAATTTCGATCTAAAAATATCAACTTTAAGTCAAGGGCAGGATTCGCAGAATATGAATGGTTAGGATAGGACATTGAGCACGAAGGATATAAACTAAACCAATGTTACTGGGTGTAAGGAGTTGCATTTTTTTTACGAAATAGTCCTTTTAAATCTATAATGAAAGGTGAATGATCTACTACTTACATAATGATAAAAAACAGTGTTCTAAGAAATTACCTCTCCCGAGTTGTGGGACCCATGACGTTTCCTGTGCTGTATAGCTCGTTGTTCACTTCCGAAGATCTCCGAGTTTCTAATCAATTAAACGAGACGTGATCAGTTGAGTTGATTGACAAGTTCAGAATAAATCACTGACTGAAAGAAATTGAATTAATATTCGTAGGAGTTAAGTTAATTTTAACTTGCTGATTACTCATATGAACTTGACTCTTGACATTTTAACTTCACGAGACATGATGGCCTCATGGCCTAGAGCCAGATCTACATGCGTCTCAGTACAGGCCCTCGTGCAACTATAAATACGCCGACCCTCAATTTTTCTGAAGCACCAGAGAAGCTACATATTATCTATTACTAGCAATTTAGCTCGCCTTAGGTTGACGAATTATCCATCCGTCCTCAAGAAAATTAAAAGTTTTGAAAATTTCGTCGCGCGACTCATGGTTCCAAAATAAACCTAACAGGTCAAATGGATAGTTTATATATGGGATACACTAATTAAAACTGATACCCAGCGTTTTACTAAAGTGGCGATTCCACAAACCAGCTTATCACCTGCAATTTTTCTGCAATCAATGCCGAAATATGTAGGAGTAATCAAACATGGCACCAAATGCTTGCACGATTTCTGCAAATTCTGCCATTTTTAACAATGTTGGCATGAGAGGTGTAATTCTTTTTGCAAATAGGAACCCGGCACTAAATTGCAGAAAGTTTGCAGGATTCATTGCAGATGATTTGCAGACGTATGCTGCCATGTGTAATCGCCTCTTGAGAATTCAAAAGGATAAACTGGTCAAACAATAATCGCCAAAATTATCTGTTCTAGTCACTTTTCAAAACAGTAAAAAAACTTTTGGCAGAGTGAGCAAGAAATATTTTAAGAAATACAGAAATGAAAAGTTATAGGGTACAGAGAAAGAGTTTATAATTGATAATTACAATTTGCTTATTAAAATAACTTCTGAAGACCATCGGACCACGTACACACAGCCAGTACAGGGAGGGGTTGATGACTGCAGAATTATGTATCTCACTAAGTCGATACGACCCTGCATTGACTTGGCGAATTATTGACCAATTCCAATGATTCCAGTTGAATTCTTGAAGAACTCCGTCATCTGACATCCCATGAGAATAATTTTTGCGCAATAATTATTTACGTCAAGATAAAAAAAAATTTACCTCGTGTGGTAATTGCCAGTTATTCCTCCAGTAATTTGTTGCACGCACAGGCACAGTCCACTTTGTAAGTAAAACTGAAAGAATGATTGACCAGATTGATGTACGTTTAAGCTCTCATTTAATACATTATACAAAGACACGAACTCTAATTTGAATATGTATGAAGCTCCGTGCATATTCCTGACCTAAATTAAGGTCGAAGATGAGCCTATTTGCGAAAACAACCAACGAATTTAAGTAGTTTAATCGGGTTATTTCTAGTTTTAGACTTTATCATAATATAAATACTTACTGTCTGTTGAAAAACAATAGGCAGCTGGAAATTTCATAACTACGGACGATTTCACGAAAACAACCATCTTAAAAATGTTAGCCAAGTGTACACGCCTTACGGCCAAGTTAACAGTATTTTCTCTTAGCAGTGGCCGATTGATTTTGAACAGACAGTTAATATATTCCTATCAGACCCCCACGATCTGTAAATTCTAATCAAATCAAACGTCAGCCAATTTGCAAAAACAACGATCGAATTTAGTTTAAATCGAGTTACTTCTGGTTTTAGATTTGATCATAATTTCTAAATTATATGCCAATCAGACTCTCACAATTTGAAAATCACAAATTTGCTTACATTAATTAACATATCAATGTTATTTATAGAATTAGGACGCATCACCTCTCCTTGAAATTAAATTGTTGTTGACGTTTGGCGATCAGAACAGACATTATGGAGAATGAATAACATTATTTTAGGTTCATTAATTAAGAATACCAAGAGCAGGTGCTGACCTTCTTTCAAAGTCTGTGAAGGTATTATTAGCAGAATGAACTCTAATGATCAACTTGAGAATGGAAAATCGATGTTTGAAAACGAACAGTAATACAAAGAAAATTAAATTCATATAGAATTCAGATTGGTTTTAGGTCTGGATTTCAAATTCCGGATGCATAGAAGATCAAACAAAGGTATCAAATTCAAAATGATCGGTCAACTTTACTTGTTTCTAATTGATTTTGTATAATGTGAAATCCGTAAAAAGTCAAAGTTATGATCAGAGCCGTTTTGACCATCATCACCAGAACTTGATAATATTGGGTTAACCGAACTTTTCGAATAATAACAGCATCATCCCCGTAGCAGACTCGATGCCAAAATTGTATTAGAATTTTCGGGCGAGTCAATACTTTCACAGCAATTATAGATACAACTCTATATGTCGAGTTTGTGGGAATCAGTTTGACCAACAACTTTTGCTCTTATGCTCCGGACAACATTCGTTCACTTGACTAATCTTATGCAAAGAGAGGGCAAATCCTCTTTATATGTCACTATACTGGGGTTCAACTCCCCTGCTGGAACAGAAAACCAATTTTTATTTTTATTCTGGTAAGTATGAACTGTCTATACAGAGCGAGATGGTCTAATTTTTTATTTCTTTTGCAACTCATTCAACTCGAATCAGGGTGACCACTTTTTCAAGATTGGCTAGGAGTACAGAAATATTGATTAGGTGGTCAAAATCGATACTTTTAGGAAAATTGCCGTAACGCGGAGTAAAAAATGGATAATTAAGCAGTTTTGAGAAAGATTACAGTACTCCTAATAAGAGTACGGTTGGTCAGCTTGAACTCGATATCCCACGCAGTACCATCACTACCATTGCTAAGTGCGGGTTTTATTCATTTTTTATTGCTGAATGTAAATTCATTTGTTTCAACGAGGCGTTAAATAATTAAAATACAAGAACAGAGAACAGATCATTACGTCGTTAGCTACAAAGTATTTAAAGTACTAAAATTTTACTCGAACACACGAATACAAACTATCATCACGCGAAGGATATTATGAAGTCGAAGATAGTTTGAAGTACGTTTACTCTACTGATAATTGTTTCTCGACTCTTTAATTGAATCATTTTCCTCTAGACCAGCGAATTACTATTTATCTCTTGTAATTGCAAAGACGACAGATAGGTAGAGGTTTGAGTCAACGTAATGAACCAAATTCCTTTATTCGTTTTTAATTTCTTTGTCGAATTTCTAAAGTATGGAATGGTTGGAGAAGGGATAAGAGAAACTATAGGTTTTTTTAAATTCGAGTGCCGAACGCAAATATCCTTTTGGTTTCTATTCTTGTTCCAACCACCATCGTTACTTGACTGAGTTGGTGGGGGGATTTTGAACGGATAGGACTGACAATTTTTCAGTGATCAGATTTTATCAGTTTTACTAGCTCGACATTGCAATTAA
>JAQFYE010004340.1:0-13562 GCA_034694305.1 Protaphorura glebata
TTAATGGCCCTCATGAAAGATGATCCAATCAAGTGGAAAAGTCTTCTGAACCTTTGTGTACCAGACTCTGCTCTGAATAGAATGATCCGCATATGTGAAATGGACATCAGTAACGCATTCGAGAGCTCCAGATTCATCGAACGTGCCTGTCAGTTGGAATTACCGAAGGGGGCGATGTTCAAGCTCAGTGCAGTTGAAGATTTCCATCGCAGCCCGGCATACTTTTCAAGAGAAGACACGTAAGTTTTTCGCCACAATCGCGATATTACTTCTAAACGAACATCGAAAATACAGTTCATGGAAATTCGACCACTCGACTACTGCACAAGATTTAATATAAAGTACCGTCAGCCATACAGACGGTGGAGTTTAAGGAATGACAGTCAAATTTTAATATTTTTCCATTTCATTGCAGAGATGAACTGGTGATTTATGACAAATCGACCCGGATTGATATAAGTTGTATGGGAAATTGTTATCACAGTCAAATTCCAATTTCGAAGAAGATGAAAGATCCGCATGGAATTGCCTTCTTAGCTATAAAACCAATTCGGAAAGGAGAACGCTTGAGCATGCCATTTAGTGGAAATCCAAGTTGGGATGAAACGAAACGAAGGCGTCAGATTCTAATGACACGTGGTGGTAATGTGCTCGTCTGCAAGTGTGCACGTTGTTCTGACCCAACAGAACTTGGAACGAATGTGTCAGCCATCAAATGTAGCAAATGCAATTCTGGTCTTATGCTACCAATGAACCCTTTGGATGACGAATCAAAATGGAAGTGTAACAAACCGGGATGCGAAGATCTTGCTCCTGCGTCTGACGTGGATAAAGTTGTAAATCAAGCTAAAATGGAAGCAGATGCCATCACAGATAAATTTTCAACCCGATTGTCAGAGAACCGAGTCGACATCGATGAGGATTTTGTTGGTCCAGCGTTTAAATTCATTGAGAAATATCAGAAGATTTTGAACCCACATCACTACATTCTCCTCAATGTTTCTCAATTAATTGTCAGTGTATCCACTGAAATGATGCACGAGAGTATTCGCCCAGACGAGCCTCTAAGCCCAGCACTATCCACTTTAATCCACGTGCATCGATGGATGACTGAAACATTACTCCACGTTGCAACCAAATTATTCCCACCACTTAGCATCTCTTCATGTAAGTAGATAATTTTACATTTAACTAGGGTCTTTTCATTATTTTGACTCACATTCGAACCAAAAGTGCTGATTTCGGATTTGAGGTCCACTGTTAATAATGGGTCAGTCTGAAACGATTTCTGCTATCATTTAGCGGCGTAAAGATAATATGAATGTTCGGACCGGAAACCACAGCATTAATTTGTACGTACTTTTGGACAAATAAAATATTCATGAATTGTAATGTTTTTCCTTATTTCAGTGGTAGCTCACTACTATGTAGGCATGAACAAGTTCTTTTCCGCTCAGCAAGCGGTACGAAGTGAAGAGAAGTGTGATGTGGTCCAGGATTGGCTTAAACAAGGGATTTCTCATGTCACGGAGTTCAAGACCAAAATGGCCTTAAGTCTACCCTTGAACAATAATGAAAGATTTGAGACTATGACGGAACGCTTGGGAGAGGCTTATGACAATGCAATTGAATTGTGTCGTTTAACTCCAAACTACAATGGAATTCCAGACAAAATTCTTGAGTCTGATCAAAATCTGAATGGAACTGCTTCGGTTGAAGGGAACTAGTAATACGAAACAATGTTCAAGTTAATATTATTGTATATATAATCATTAATTCAAAATTATTGATTCACGGAGATACGAAATTCTGGAACCTATTTGCTCAAAAATAAAAATATGTCCCGCCAAGAAAAATATTTAGTTCGATATCTATTCCTGTATTATTGAAAGGTCGAGTGTATGATAAGTGAATATAGAGGGGCATGACATCACAATATATGTAATTTCAAAAAGGTTGGACAATCAGGAGGGTCAGGATAGTCGAACCGAAACAAATGAAGGTAAACCTTCATCTCACTTCGCGTCAATAATATCAAATATTTTTTGTAAATGAATGGGACTCCAATTCATTCATAATACTGTGATGTAATATCCGACTTTAATTTAGAAAATATTGCGTCCATCACTGACCAAATTCAAAGGAATTAACAAAAAATATTAAGATTCATGTTATGAATGAGGTGCAATCTATCATGTACGTGTTATTGCCCAAAACCGCAAGTACCGTAAAATAAAATGTTGTTTACCAATGCGTGACAAATTAATGGCTAAGAGCAACACACGCGGACACTAATTATGTCAATCAGACTCAAAAGCATCTTCAAGTCCACTCCACGTCAAACAACAATGCAATGCAACAATACAATGGGGGCACTTCTCATAAGTTCTTAACAAGAATGATAAAATGTTGAGCGTGAGTCTTTGCCTTAATTCAGCACAGGTTCTCTATTCTTATTTTTATTCTTGACTAAATTCCTATATATCTGCGTGTCCCCGTGGGCAGTCGGTTTGGCCCAATTTCTTCCGAATTACGTATCTTCACGCTCCTGGTTTCTTGACAAGATCAGACAGGCTTGGTATTAAAAAATAATTAGAAGTGGGTGCAACTCAACCAGTACGGAGACGAATTAATTTTTGGTGAATCCGGTAAAGCGTATGAAAGTTGATGAAAATAGTAGGGGTCCACTTTAATTAAATTGCCCGCTAGACCAAAGCATTAATTGTAGCTATGATCTCCGGTAAATCCGCAGATAAACATTTGTATAAAATTGTAATACAGAATTTTGTTTTAGTCATACGCAGAATCATCTACGGGCAACCTTGCCACTTCGCTATTATAAAGTTTTACATTTTTCTTAAAGGAAATCGCCCTTGGAATCGCCCGCAATTGGATTGAATAGATTACACACAGCTAGAGGTCGCTAATTTTGTCTGTTGATGTACTGTGTGGAAAATCGAATGGCTTTGAGAATCTATTCCGTCTGTCTGGTTCGAGCATACCCGTGCCGTGCAACGATTATGTTAATTCCCCTGAAATTGCCAATAATCAGAACCGATTATTTTAACCGACAAACAGTTTACGCTTTCCTCAGATACCTCATTAATAATATCCTCTTTTTGGTAAGTAAACTCAGTCAGAATTCCTATAAACACCTGCCTCAAACCATTATGTGGTTGCGAAATCCTTAATATTACGTAATTGCTAATACCCGAAATAATTGGTATGGAAAACATACAATTTTTTGTCAATGTCACCGCGGCTCCAAGTTTTCCTGTCGGCCATAAATTACAATGCCGCGGACGCAAGTTACGTAAAAAGCTTTCTGTATCCGCCCATATGGAAACCACGTCGACCAATTGGGCCTTCCCACGTTATGAACAAACAGTTATGGTATGATTTATTTGGATACTACGTGTACCTTAAGCGGCAACGGCACTGCACTGTTTTAGTAGACCAATAGTTTGCAGTTTTTTATGGATAATGCCGGAAGAATCTGCAAGTTCTACCATGAATCTGCACCATTTTGGTATCCAATTCGTAAATTCATAAAATTGATGTAGCAAGGAATTATGATAATTTTCTTCATAATGTTCGTAGAGGACCGCTTTTGAAATGCATTCGCCGATACGCCAACCAATTTCTTACAATACTGACTTCTTTAATCACATAGTTTTCTTAAACGTTAGTTTGTTTTTCATTTGTCTACCTTGTCCAGAAGAAATTACCCCTAATAGTAGGGAAAAACTCAGCATTAGTTTTAATTTCAGTAAATTCTGCCTAGTACGAGTCGGTCATGACGAGATATACATTATAATGTGTATAGAATGACCAATTAGTTTTATACGCCTTGCCATTTCTGCCTAGAAATAAAAATCACAAGAATACTATGACTGAAATCTGGCAATACTGCAAATAAACAATTTTGACTTTTATTGCAAGCCAGCTCTTCAAAGGTTTATGGAAATTTGTGGACTTCCAGAATTGAAACTCAATTACGAGTACAAAATAGACACTACAAACTACGTTGGCCACCAACGCAGTGTTGTGATTCTTATTGCGCTCGGAAATGTGTCCACGTTCCCGAAATTCCTATAATTATAGACCTTCGAACGGAGAGCTCGTTTCGCAATTTAGGATTAATTACTAGAACCTGGTTATGAAATCCGAGGCGACGAATTTTTCCAATAACCCTGACTATCATTGCTTCACCATCATGAATATTGTAAACCCGTGGAGTTAAGGTAAATGGCAGTGTCAAATTATAAGCGACGACAAGCTCCTGGAATATCAAAATTCGTCATTCTCTTTGTCAATGTCAAACTGTCCTCATTTTCTAACTAGAGTTTGTGCCATTCGGCAGAAAATCTAGTAGAAAAAAATATTTTTGTGAAAAAAGTTAAAAATTCTTTGGAAAAGTTAACACCATGAATAAATCTGCCCTCGGGCTAATTGGCGGTGGAGCCATCGCATTATCCTTGTCATTGGTTTTAGGCTGGTTGGGACTTCCACATGTCCTCAGAAGTCAAATTAAAAAGGTAAGAAAGTTCTTAGTCATTCAGGAAATTAATCAGGTGGAAAAATTCCCACAGACAGAACTGGACCAAAACTTTCTTGCTCAAAACTTGATTTAACTCTCACTTTTATTGAATGATTTCCTCGAACATTTGCTGGTGAAATTTATTCCACATGTCGATTAATTAGACACATGCACAAATGAAATCAGGTCAATTCACTCAAGTTCAAGGACTTCATTTTTTTTATTCAGATCCTTCTTGATTAAATATTTGCACATGCGAGCGAATGAGATTTTCTATTCGCAAATGTAGGACTTTGACATGTTTACAATTACAATGCTTCTTGATGCGGGGCCGGCTAATCACTCTTGGCATCAATTAAATCCATGTCAACTCATCAGCGATCTTTCTATATAGACTAAGACTGGCGCTTAAGAAAAGCTTGCAGAAAAGCTTGCAAAAAAGTTGCAATTTTTTTTATTATATTGCATTGTAATAGTACAAGACATACTTGGACAAGTGCCTTTATTTCCTTAAAGCATGTGAGAGAATGACGAAGCAGGTTTTTGAGCGAAAAATATCACACGATCCATTAAGTGCCACCAAATTATAATTATGACGGTTGAATCGGATGTTAATTTCATATGGCCAGAGGTAATGAGTTGATTTGAAATCATTTTGCGTCCTAATTATTAAAATCCGTGAGAATTAATTTTGGTCGAGGTCAATTGTCCACTGAATTGGTTGAGTGTATTTTGTATAGGAGTGACTGTATAAGAAATAATCATTTGAATAAGATTTGTGGAGATAACGAGGAGAAAGTTGAGGAAAATCGTCTAAATTCAAAACTTTTCAAATTTTGCGTAAAAAATTTCTGAGTATCCAAATAATCGCTTAAGGAATGTATAGGAATTTATGGAATTCGGGGTTGCGAAAATTCTTATGAATTCTGGGACATCCCTCCCATGTAAAAAGACTGGATTGAGCAACAAAAATGGAAAAGTGAAACAAATCGACTCAAGTTTTCAAAGTCTTGTCACTAGTTCTGTTGATCGGGTCATTAGGTCAAATCTGATGTTTTTGTTCATGCATGCAAACTTTTGTTCTTATTCTCGCACCCAGCTACCCTACAAACATTGTAATAAAACAAAAAGTTTATTATATCGGTACAACTGCAGAAAATGACAACCACAAGAATCGCTGATATTTATTTTATTGCAACTGCACAGAACAGTTTTTTGTCATTATCCTATTGTATACCGCAAACAACAATAGAATACATATTATGTGTGTATGGATATACCAAAATTGTAACTTCCTTTTTTAAGTGGGCAACCTAATCCGCCAACAATGGTATCCCAATGCTCAGTGTGACCACAATCAAGGCGTAAATTACAGACACCGTTTTTCACGGTCTCCATGTATTTTATTCGTCCAAGTTCAGTGTGGCACCCACAGCAATCCATGCATTCCACCACTCCGTTCTGGCACGCAACGCACATCACAATAATTATTTCTTAGGGCGCAATAATCTGATATCAACTCACTGCAATTCCTCCAACGAAACAGTCAATCTTTCATTATTACCGTAAACGCCGAATGCAGCGTGAATTCAGTACAGGGTGGTAAAAAATATGGGTGCCCGGTAGAAACTAATTGGTATCTATGAGTTGAGGTTTTATTTGTCGGATTTCACTCAAATATAGATTAGAAAAGGTATATCTCACACTATTATAAAAACCATCCAGTCCGGGCTGTTTGGCAAAGTATGACCATGGATCAATAAATTTGGACCACCCTGTACTTAAGACACATTACATGACATAACATAGTTTTTTAGTGTTGTTCCGCTAAAAGAATTTCTTTTTTGCGCGCGTGCATAGAATGCAGTGCAGTGCAGTACAGTGCAGTGGAGATGCAAACAAAATGATATGATATGATCGACATTTGTGGTCAACTGTATTACGCATTGTTCGTCGACGTGAAGATTTTCTTTGTCGGGTCTTCATTCTTATACGCTTTTCATCTCAGTGCGATAATAATAATTTTTGACAGTTAGGACCAAGTTCAATTTTTTTGGTCGCACTGCTAGGCGAAGACGAATAGACCTGACGAGGAAAGATCGAGTGAGGTAATGACAAACCGATACCGAATAGTTTTTGGGATCTGAATCAGTAAAAATTGGGAAATATTAAAATATTGACACCCTGTACAATATTTGTCCGAACACTTGCTTGGATTCTTTATTAAAGTGCGATTCTGAAGCATTCTAATATATGTAGTTGAGTACATATAGTATGTCTTAATTAAAAAACACGACAAAAACGGCAAATATAAAATATCACTTTAAGTTTTAGAGACGAATTTAGAAACATCGTTTAAAAATTGACGGGATAGTTTCCTCGTAAAATTAATGCTTGCTGTAACCCATGGACTTTTTTCAAGCGAAAATTGTAGAAGAATGGATTATAAGGTATCTAAATAATTAAACTCCTGTGTGAAAAAGTTTTCGTTTGGATAAAGTCAATTGTGTTAAGACAATTGTGGTAAACCGTGAATTTTAGAGAAAATAAATGTTGGATTTTAGTTGACGATATGTATAGCATTTATATATGTAGTGAATTCCTGCTACTGCCAGGATTTATTGGAATTCAGAGATTTTGCAACCTTTGAGGTTATTTTTGGTTACTTTTTGCTTAGCCCGTCCTCTGTAATTAATTAGATAATTGACCAAGCAGTCCCAGCCCCAAATTAAGGAAAATTTTACTGGAAATTAAGGCCAATGAATTATTGAGTGTCCAGTCATAGGCTGAGTCATGTTGGCCAGCAATGTTGAATTTGTCCAAAGAATTCGCCTACAAGAGTCTAGTTCTAGGAAGCATTCTTATGATTATGAATTAAAAAGTATACGTTCGTATTTTGCCCACATTTGTAAAGTGCTGAGTAGGTAATAATCTAGCGGGATTAGTTTGTGTGACACTGGTGGTGCATGTAGTCCTCTTATTATTAAACCACAACACGTCCACATCGTCGTCCGCACATGACGGTTATTTGTGACGATAAGAATCTAGACAGTCATCTTGAGCTTACCTTGCATTTACCTTGACTTGGTTAGACTTAGCGGTCACGCGGTTGACTTACTAAATTATTTTTCGGCTTTGAGCAAAGAAGCACTAAAACGTAGTCTTTGTTTCTTGGTTCATCCGAATCTGCCATTAGAATTAAGAATTAGAGTTTCAGATTTAGGTAGAATATCTGCAATGCGAGTCAATCACTGATTTTACCAAAATTATGAACACATTTCCATCACGTAGGAATTATGAGAATTGTTGTTGCTGACAGTCAGTGAATAAAAATTCAAACCGTGAATGAATCTTAGCGAATCTTCTAATTTTCTTGGCTGAAATCGATCATTCTCATGTGTAGCAGTTTGATGGCAATTTTCTCTGCGATGGCACCAAATTTGATAATCGTTCTGAATGTCCTTGCAATAATGAGTTTAAGTATAATTTGTGGTCCAATGATTTCAGAGCAAACTTTGAGTAAACAAAAGTTGTTGGCACAGGAAATGGGAAAGACGTCAAAGCTTCAACTAGCCTTGACCTTTTTGGCAAATGTGTGCACAGATGAAGGACATGCTCTGCTCAACGTCAACCATGAGAATTTTTAATTATTGAGTCCGAGCAGAATTCTTCTTCATATGTGGTGTAATCTCACGTCGTCAGATGAAATTCCTACGTGAGCAGAGCACATCTCCACACTAATCAGTCATCCTTCGTTTACTTTTCAACATTTAATGTGGGAGTGTGTGGGCCACAATCTTATCGATTATCAAATCCTTCAACGGTTTAACTAATGATGGTCTAGGTTCATTCATACACATTTTAACAAAACCACTTATGAATTCCTTAACCTTACCACGTAGGGTTAAGCGTGCCACAGGAATAAAACAGATAAAAGTTTAAGTGTTGAAAATTGAATATGCAATTTTATGTGCACTTTTTATGCATGTAGAATCTAAAACAGTTCTTCTAAATGCTCCGGTTCGGCCTTCCTTTCCTGTTCCTAACATATAATTGACTATAATTTACAATTTTTATTTAATTTCTTCGCAAAGGAATAATTATTTTTGGACCGAAACAGTGCATTTTTACACATCACGTGTGTCAAACTGTCAAAATATTTTACCTCCCATAGTTGAAAAACGTACACTGTGGTAACTTGTAGCGTCTTTAAATTTTGACGAATAAATTTTGTAACGGTATCGTTGCATTCTTCTGGCATATTCTTTCGTTATCTTACATTCCAGACACACCCCATAGGTGTTCACAGTAGTAGCCTTGATAATAAGATATTTGCTTTAGCTGTTGTGTTGAACTAATAAAACAGCCGTATGACGGCACAATCGCAGGTGTATATGTAAATTAAGATATTGAAGTTGGCACAGTAGCAATGAGTAAGGTCAGGGTGAGCGTGCCGTGTGTCCATTTGATCACGAAGATTTGAGATTCTCAGGAAAGGTGTGCCAAAATCTACACGGATTTTTAATTGCTTTTCCGGTTCTTGAGGTGGGTTATTGCACCGTCATAAATGATAACAATGGAAATTGATTTGAGTTTTATCTCAAATGGGACCCGAACCCGACCTCTTTTTTCAATATTTGAACTTCTTTGACCTTCACACCTGAAGACGACTATTAAAATTTTATTAACGAATATACATTGTACAGTGGTGAATTCTTTGCACATTAAATTGAGTGAACAATTGCAATATAATCGTTTGTAATTGAAATTGAAATGTGGATCTCACGTTTTTCGAGGCAGTTGTCTCACATTTCTGCTTTACGTTCTTGAATTCAAAGCTAAATTTCACACTTTGTTCAAGAAATGATTTTGCTTGATTCAGTAGTCAATCGATATTTGCGTAAACCAGGAAAACAGCGAAGGCTTCGGTTTTCAGATTTATGTTTCAGTAGACAACCTGCGTTGTCCCAAAAATTAATTTTCTGTTAACCTTACACTACAGGCCTCAAGGTTGACGTCAGCGTCGCTAACATTTGACTTGTGGAAAGAACCCTCATATCCAATCTACATGAAAATTCATTTGTTCAATGTGGTAAATCCTGACGAGGTCAAAGATGGCGGAAAACCGATAGTCAAGGAAATGGGACCTTACACATACCTGTGAGTGCTGTAAACCAAATTTTATTTCCCTAATGTAAATCTGTAAAAAAAAGTAAGCATTATTGAGAACACTGTAGTATCAATTAAGCCGTGATTCCATTATGACATACGACCAGCAATCATCTGCTCTGGTGCCAATAAGTACATGGCACTATTTCAGAGAATGGCACATCTTTCTACTTCAAAAAAATACAAGATAATTTTCCATATGTATGGAATCCCCACTTTATGGCCATTTATACCACTTAATGCTATAGAATAGTTGAATGTCAGGAAAATACTCAAACGTTTCTTTTTGGATTACTATTAAATGCGCAATTTAACCATCCGATGATCGTAACAAATTTTTTTACGGTTTCAGGGAGAAGCGAAAGAAGACAAACATTCGTGCTAATTTGACACTAATATACGAAGAAACTAGAACATGGTTTTTTCAAGCCAACATGTCCAAAGGTACGGAGGAAGACACGTTCACCCATCTAAACATTCCTTTCGTGGTAAGTTTAGTCATTGAAGATGTTTAAAAAATATATGTTTTTCTAGATAAGTTCATTCGAGAAATTCATTCCGATTCTTAAAATTTGCATTCTAACCAATGCCATACACGGTGGGATAACTTACTTCGTATGTTGATTCCTTTCGCAATAACACAAATACTAAGACCGACAATTTTTGATTTAATCTTTTTAACTCACAGCACACTATTCCTAAAAATTAATGCCGATTCCGCCAGCTGCGAGATCAGGCGAAAAACAGGTAATTATCGTAATATTATTTCGGTTTACTTTGATTTGGTTTCAGAGTTCAGTCCATGTCGTCAATGAGCTGGACGAAAAAATGACGACAGCTGGAGTGGCACTTTTCCAGACATCTTCAGTTCGAGACTTTCTGTTCGATGGAGTTGATGTGCAACCAATTCTTGACATATTAAAGGAACCAGCTACCGAGGGAACTGCCGAGGTCAAGATCCCAGAAACGTACCTTGATGGAAAATTTGGACTTTACGAAGGAGTGAGTCTTAAATTTAAGTATCTACAATTTAACAAACAGACAACGCAAAGAAATTGATCTTCACTAGAGTTATTATATAGGAAGGAAAGTGAAGCATTAATTGATATTTACCTAAGGCTAGTACATCAGCGCGAATTTCCAGTGGAGGCGAGTTAACTTTATTTTTGACCTAGTGAAGGTACCCTAGTAGTCCCTTAAACCTATGAAGGAAATTTCGTCACTGTCGCATTTCCTAACCGCGCCTTGCCCAGACCAAATGGAAATCCAACCCATCTTAGACGAATAATAAATTATTAAAGTACAATTCATCCAATTCGACCTAATCTTATTAATGCGCAAATTTTACATTTGTACACTACAACGTTTAGTAAACTCGAGGCTTGAAATGGGCGTACTTTTGATCTATTACCGTGAAATTGTAAACTGTCACGCTGTACGCCCATGATTTCGATTTGCTGCACCGTCCATAATGTGTATCAGTGGTGTAGATATGGCAATAAATGATTTAACGTCGTAATTTGACGTAACGTAACGTGTTATGTATTTTCAGGTTCACTCACTGCGCACTGCACCCAACAGTCACCACTGTTGTTAATTTTGAAGATGATTAAATGTTAGCCCAATGCAGTCCCATTGTATTTATTAGAGCATAACTATTATACAACTCAGCTCGAAGTTAAAGTCACTGGCCATGTCTAATATGATTCGACCTGCTGAATCTTCCGCGATAATTGTCTTACATTCTCGCTTCAGATATTATGTAACGTTAAATGTCTTGCATATCCATTTGAATTAATTTATAAAAATGCATTGGGTGTAGTTCGGTGATAGTGCAGTTATGCATTTGTCAAAATGAAGTGAATTTTGAACTTGAATAGCAGGGCTGGGGTCTCTCCCTTGTAGAAATAGACCATAAGCCATCATTTGACGAAGAATTTCTGAATTCCATATTTCAATTAATCAGGAGAATTTCTTTACAAAAAGTTCCTAAGAATATACTGACTATTTGAATGAATCGTTAACACAGAGAAATGGATCGAACGATGGAACATTCGAGGTGAAGTCTGGAGCTGTTGATTACCGGGAATACGGACAACTCGTAGAATGGAACAACTTGACCTCACTGAATTCGTGGAAGGGGAAGAATTGCAATGAAATCAATGGAACTGATGGAGTCATCTTTCCTCCATTTATGACCCGAAGATCTGTCCTCAGAGCATATATGCCAAATTTGTGCAGGACAGTTTACATCGTTTATGATAAAGATGAAATGTTCAAGACGGTCCCAGTCTACCGGTTCACAATTGCAGATAAAGTATTCCAAGGCAAGAAAACCAATCCCGACAATGCATGTTTCTGCACTGAAAAAGATGAGACCAGTTGCGATCGGAATGGGATTTTAATCATGAGTGGATGTTCACAAGGAGCACCGATTCTGATGTCAATGCCGCATTTCTATGGTGGTCAGCAAAGTCTGATTGACGATATTGACGGGTTGAAACCGGAGGAGGCGAAACACAAAATATTCATGGACATTGAGCCGGTAAATACTGATTATTGTGAATTTGTAGAGTAAATTTTTACATATTACACAATTTTTTTTGAAATCAGGTTACAGGGTTTACACTGAGGGCAGCCAAGAGACTTCAATTCAATATTGATGTGTCTCCGAAGGAAAATATGCCAACTATGTCCAAATTAAAGAAAATGGTGTTCCCCGTCATGTGGGTTGAAGAAGTATGTGATTTTTAATCCAATTTAAAATTCTTAAAACAGCGACAGTAAATAATTTACCTGGTCGTGATCCTATAGCTACACCTTATCGAGCGGTTTTACAATGAATATTCCCAATTTTACAATGCCTTCCAAAGTATACATTATAAAACCTATGTTATTTCATTTATTTTTAATTTCCAGTCTTACGAGCTACCGGACGATTGGGCAAAACTGTTTTCTCAGCTCTACATGGTCCTGGAAATTCTTGATGTTGGAAAATGGGTCCTCGTATTTGCGAGTACAGGGTGTCTCGTCTTGGGAATACTTTGTGGCATGTTCAGAAAAGATACGTTAGATGATAAATAATAAAAAGTGTCCCATTATGGCACCTATTAATATTGACACCGCCTGATTGCACCCTGTCATCTTTTTGTTTTAATTGGGGAATGGGTGTCAAAAATCAGTGCGATGCATTGGCACAAATTGTGATCAATTTTAATTTGACTTCTGATTGGTTGGATTTAGAGGCCGGCACTAATAAACATATTATATTATTTACTCATGTACCTTTATATTAAGAAAGTTATACGTCATAAAAATTACTGCGTAATATTTTAGGATCAGACACTCTCCCATTTTGTATCAAATATACTCTAATTAATGTTGTGAAATGAAATGACTTTCACTGTAGTGCAATTGTAACAAATGTAATTGATGAAAAGCTCAGCAACATTTCTCGACGAAACGATACTTAAATTTTATGTTAAAGCAAAATGCTTAACAAATGTTTAGAAGTAAATAATCACTACATTATTGTTCTGTATTGGTTTTTGTAGAATTAATAAATCTGCCATGTTACCTGATTCTCTGGGAGCTGAGTATTTTGTACTTTCCGACAGACTTATCGGGGTAATTACATACGACTATTATATGGAATTATTTTATTTCGTAAATTACTTTAATAACAATTTCTTAGTCATTGGGAGTTAGATAGATGTTTAATAGGACTATTTTTCCAAAATTAGTTGGGGTTGGATCGCTGGGGTAGACATGGGGTATTTTTTTTTTGGGGGTTGTGGTTTGGTGTGATGGGTGGCGTGTTTGGTTGGCGTCATCGTTGTTGATTTGGTATGAT
>JAQFYE010004341.1:0-13560 GCA_034694305.1 Protaphorura glebata
TAGGGTGGACTAAGGTATATAAAAAGTATGGTCGTGACTTCAGGTGCGACCGACACTTCATGTACTTACCTTGTAAGTTACGTTTAGTTTTGTCCATGTATTTTCAGCAGTTTTCAATTTGTTCGTTTTATGAATCCCATACCAGCTTTACACGCCGAGTTTAATGCCAAAGGTATACCCCATTAAACTCAGGATTAGATAGTTTGAGCGGACTAAACATATTAATTCGAAATCGTCATTTTATTTAACCATCACGTAAATTAATTGTTACCCTATCGATATTCTTAAAAAACAGAAAATTAATGCCATCGACTAGTGACAAGCTGTTTGCTTTTTGATTGTATTTACAGCGTTAAACGAAATTGGTATGAAATGGAAGAAGTCTGACGTCTCTCGTGTTCGGATAATTCAAATGTCGGATAATTGCTGACCTCGATTACTTACTTCTTAATACAACAAGCACCATCCAGTGACACATTTTTATTCTTGCGTAACACACTTGAGAGAATTAGGGTTTTACTGAAGGCAGGAACTTAAAAAATGGTATAGTTCGAGGTGAAGACGTTTCTCCAAAATTTCGTTGATTTGATGAACATCGTTTGCGATTTTTCCTGTAGTTTGTATGGCCTCTTCAGCTCGGCGGAATGAAACACGAGTACGAACGGTGACCTATAAATGAACGAAGTATACTGTACAAACTTAGAACAAATAGTCCATTTAGACTTTACTTTATTATCCTCCCTAATTGAAGAAAAATTCAACCTACTATAGAAATCCATTTTTAGCATACATAATGCATGTAAACGTGTCCGCCGCCCATTTACGAAGTACGAACCGGACTCAGTCTGGTAATTTTGAAAATGATAATTTCAGTCTACCTGAGACGAACCGGACAGTCCGTTCATAAAATCATGACTTGTTCTTATTACCTGAACGGTTCATGATATTTACAGACTCAATATTTTTATCTCAATAGTGGTCGTTAAAAATTCTGTCTGGTAATTTTGACTACACGGGTCTTCTAACAAAACTTACCAGGTCGTATAATCGAGGAAGCTTGATTTCCACAAACATTCGTCTTGTCGCCATTGCATATGACCACAAGTTGTTTATGCCTAGTATTCCATTGGCTTCCTTGAAGATATTCAGAGCACTTTCCTTGATATTCGACAAAAGTTTGAGCTCTTCGTCAATACTTCTTAGCACATCTTTATCTGCACTCAGAGTGGTGTTGAAATATCCAAGACTTTCCAACTATTCAAAATGAGAAAAGGAATATATCTTAATTTATTGTCTACCAATATTAATACCCCACCTTACAATTAATTACCTTATCATCAATCCTTTTCATTTCCTTGCAGTAAAATAAAAATAGAGTGCCCAATTTGAGTACGGTTGGTCCCACAATCGTCAGCGTGGCCTCATCAATTTCAGGCTCACGATTGATTTTTAAAACGAAACCTGATTTCTTCATGTGAGTAATTAACTTATTAATAATACCTCCCGATTCTTTTATGGTTTCCAACATTATTTCGACAGACGCTAGGTCCTTCGCATTTTTCTTTTTAATTTCTGCAAACTAGAACACAATCCACACGTTAATCGCAGATTCAATTGTCTGCACTGTTCCTTAATAAGAACAGATAGAACAATGTGATTATTTATTGGCCAAATTTTAAGACAACTCGAGGCAATGCTAACCTGCAACATTAACTCCCCCGTTGAAGTTTTTAACTGATTCCAAGCTGGTGCCAATTTCAATGAAAAAGAATCTATCGTCGAAAATCTAAAGAGCGTATCGTTTTTCAAATCCGATTGTATTGTTAAGACATGGCCCCTAATTACTTCGTTCAACTCCATATACTTGTCGATTGTTTGGTCGAATGTGTCGGCTTCATTATTCAACTTATTCAGCATATTATCCACCTGTTTAATTAACATCCAGTTCTAAAATTGAATTTCAGATGTATAAGTGGTTCCTACTTTTTCTTACCTGATTATCCAATTCCAGAGCTACTTTGTAGAACTCCACGCTTAGTTCAATTAGAGTTATTAAATTTTCTTCAACTTCGCGTTGTTCGTCAAAGGAGAGATCATCATCACTCTCTAAAACTTGAAAAACGTCTGGTTTAAAACTTTGGAATTTATTTTCGGCCAAAATAAGTCTGCTGTACAGAACCATAAGAAGTAAAGCAAAAGTAGATAATAGAAATAATTTATTTTGTGTCATGGCTGGTGTAGTAAATTCTTTGGTAATTAGATTATAGTTTAATATCAAAGTAATATTTTTAATTATGGGAAGAACTGTGGATTAAAATAGTGACAGAGTGAATGCCTTCACTGCACTAAAATAAATATAATTTTAGTTGCTGACCAGACAGAAAAAATGAAGAATGACTCAACGGGTTTGGTTGTGTGTGTCTGATTTTGCTGACTTATCAAAAGTTGAGAAACGTAGTCTTCAAATTACCAATTATGTTTAATCCTTCTGCGAGACAGAGGCATACGTTCTGATCCTGGAATAAACAACAGGCTCGAAATACAGACACTAGAACTTTTTGTTTACAGCAGTTAACCCTGAAACGTTTGACCGGAGAAAAATAGTGCCGTTATCTCTAAGGATAATCTACTACTCACGTCAAATGTTAAATAAATTACGACATAGTCTTTTCGATTGTGCTTCTAAATAGTAGAAGACGGTATACGTAATTTGAGAGACATGAAATGAAACCTAAAGTATGACTTACTTCAGTTTTGTAATTCATGTCAGAATAATTTGTCAACCCACTGGACATGCAGAGTTGATGAGATATACTGATTTCAATGTGACAAAACCGTTAGATTTAGAACCCGCTGTTCTCAGGACGAATTAATTCACATGAGTTGCTATGGACTAGAGCCTTGATGGTCTCATTACCTGCCGAAAATGTTTTATCAATGAAACATGTCCCATGCAAAACTTCAGACGTAAGAATTACTATGGAGTAGTGGCTGGAAGGATTTTGTAGAAATAAAACGCAATTTTAGAAATGGATTTCAACCAATTACTTCGTAAAGACAAGAATAGTAATAATGGTCAGTGTGAACCACCAAGACCAAAAACTAGTGAAGTAAAGTTGACATGGATTCATTTACGATATTACCCTCCTGGATTAATTTTGGAGTATTTGAATGAGAAGACGAAGAAAACTCGGGAGAAAACAATTGACTTACTCCATTTACACAGTCGTTCAAAATTAGATTCAGTAGTTGAGAATATTATGAAGAATGAACCACTACTCACTGCCTACAATAAACCGACCCTTATTCATTGCCTGGAAAAATTGAAAGCAAGGTGTAAACATGACTACAGCAAGAGGTTCACTTCCGACAACGCACTTATTCGTGGACATTCCATGCCAATAATTGGTGCTTGTATCAGTAGGAACGGTGATAAGTATGTATATTCAACTTTTTGTTAAAATAAAGCATCCTCAATACAATTTTTACGGGATCCAAAAACTTAAGAAAGACACTTTTCGTGTAAAGTCCCGATTCTACGTGACAGGATTGAACTACAAGTCTTCTGCGATTAGCCCTGCACTACATGCATCTAGATATGCAAATTAGTATATTCGGCAAATATTTGGAGGTCGACCTGCAATTCACGTGGTTGTGATGTAGAGTTCAAACAAACAGGTCGTATTAAAACTTTTTAGGACATCGTCCTGCCGTATGTTAAAAATTCTATAAGAGTAAATCGAATACGTGGTCGTACTAATTAAAGTTGCTTCTACCACAGCCTTAAGATACTTATGAGCTGAAAATATAAAAATGAATACAAAAATTGAACTTATATTGTAGATGTGCGACCGTTGGGTTCGACAAAACCTGCAAACTGTGGGATTCCACTGGAAGAGAGATTCAAAGTTTGACTGGACATTATGACGCTGTCTGTTGTGTTTCATTTGATTCAGCTGGGTAAGTTTTATTTGATTAAGAACGTCTGAACAACCCCACGCAAGATGATTTCACGTAGTTGATTTATAACATTCACGATAAAATCATTGCGTAATCAGTCTGTCAGTGGTAAAGGCAGCCCTTATACCACTTTGCTTTGGTGACCCTAGGAGGTACAATGGCGGCTATTTTGGTTTTACATACGTTTTTTCCCTATCTACTACCCTTCCTGAGAAAATGGAAAGCTAACCCATTCTCTCAGAAAATATGAAGAATATTATCTTTATTATTTTAATTTTAGTAATCTTGAGTGTCTTTGTTACAATATGTACGTAGAGAGAAAGTCTTGACAGGTTCTTACGATGGAACCCTTCGCCTTTGGAAAGTTGGAGATGAATTGAGTGAGTCCATTTACACCCTTCAAGGCCCCTCTGGTGAAATCCTGAGTATGAAATTCAGTGCAGATTGTTTTCTTTGTGCAACGGGAACTAGTAATAGGAGTGCTCGAGTTTTTGACCTCACTAATGGTACACGAATCTCTTAACTATTTCAATAATATTAATTTATTTACATCCTCAAAATTAACTCTCAGGTGTCGCAATGTACACTTTCACTGGACACGATGCCGGAATTAACAATGTTAGTTTTGATCGAACCTGTACCACACTTCTGACCGGATCATTTGATGGGAAGTTGGGACTCGTAAGAAACGGCATCAAAAGACCCAAAAATTAGGCTTCTGCTACAAAAACATGACCAAAATAATTTTTTTCGGAAAATCCGTCGATGCCACCTTTTTTGCAATAATTTTATGCAATTTTTAAAATTTTGTTGGACCAGTGGGACCTCAGAAGCGGGACATTGGCAGATTATCTCAAGGGACATAAGGCTGAAGTCACGAGATGTTCTTTTAACTTCGCTGGAGACAAAGTCGTTTCCAGTTCATTGGACAATACAGTTCGCTTGTGGGATGTTCGGAGTACGAATGACAGCCTGGCTGTTCTAACGGACAATACGGACGAGGTTACTCCCAGTTCAATTCTTTTTATATTTTGTAAATATAGATAAAACAATCTTAGGTTTTTTGACAATGAAGAGTGTTGTCGTCGTAGACAATTTTGGGAATATCTCAATCCAAAATGTGTGACCACGAATCGGACTCCCCAAGTTGTGCGTCATATCGCCCAATAAATTCCTGACCATCCCGTTCCGAACTAATGAACCCCGGCGGTTGACGAAGTTGACCTTTCGGATCGAGATTTTCCTATTTCCATTTGGTTCAACTGAAACGGCCGTTTTGGAGGAAGGTCGTTCGAAAACTCATAATCTCTCTTTAATCATGATCCAGGTTATTGACGTTCAATTCAACTACTCTGGAAGTGTATTGGCCAGTGCCTGCAGGAATGGCAAAGTAATTATCTGGGACGCCCTTACGGGTTCAAACCTTTGCAATTTTCAAGCTCACAATGGCTCAGTTAATCAAGTATCGTTTAGCCCAAGCGGTGGATTCCTTCTGACTTGTGGGGAGGATAACACTGCAAAAATTTGGCACTCTGAGTTTGGTGACTGTCTCCAGACGTTGTCCGGTCACAGTGATAGCGTATTCTATGCAACCTTTAATTATTTTGGGGACGTCATTTTGACAGTTTCAAAAGATAACACGGCTCAATTTTGGAGATAAATAGACCCCTTAATCATGTCAAGTTGCTTTAAGATCAGATTGTGGCCTTTTCTAATGTGAACTCTTAAAAATCAAGAAATTAATTTCTGTTACTGTACCTTTTTGTGTACTTGGATGATGTTGTGTACGAGAAAAACGACATGGAATAAAAGATGCTAGTCCACGGATATTTGGCTTTTGATAAGAAATCAATTATATTTAGTCGTACATGCACAATACATTCTAAAACATAAACATGAGGAAAGGAGCAGACGTTCACGTCTCTTGCTAAATGTACAATTATAACCATTCACAATAATCATATGATTTTTCTAGACAATGGTGTAAGCTACCCTAAATTGAGTGATAATCCTGATGAAGTCATTGATGTAGTTTTTTAAAAAAATCGATGCATAATTCATTGCAGAACACGATAGAGTCAAATTGCATAATCCCTTGTAAATGTAAATGTATAATACAGCTCGAGCAAGAAATTCAATCTTAAATAGTTTAATGTCCTAATGTGACAAAATATTTGGCGTTAATAATTAAGATATTCGTTTTGCTCAACAGCAATACACAACAGTGAATCACAAGTCATGTTTTCTGTGTGGCAAGAAAACAAGAAAAAAAAACGAAGAATAAAATTCTCTGATTTTAACATAAATAAAATTTCTACGGCTAAAATTATTCATCAATCTAACAATTTGAACTAAAACTGCGTTTTAGTAGACTTTTAACACCCGCTTCGTTTAATAGGTAAACTCAACGGTGCCCAGCAACATAAACATAAATATGTATTTTTTCTCTAAATTTACAATAATACATTCAAGTGAGGTTTTAGGCAATTATTGACGATTGAAAACAGGTGGAGGAATATTATAACATTATCGCTTAGCATTCTACCAAATATTTTCCATGAAATGTCAAGTTCTATTTATTCAAAGAAAGTCAGGATGACGTGATGTCATGCCTTGAACCAAATTTCTCGGAGAACGGCCCATCCTTTGTAAGCGAGCTGTAAAATTAAAGATAACATCTTACAATTATAATTTCACCACGGCATTTAATGATAATCGTCATTTTAGAGCAGAAGCAAAAAAAAACTTGAAAATAGCTCCACGTTGTTACTCGTTGATTTTTAGTGATACATTTGTGACTTCATAAAACCAATCAGGCGATTATTGTGGCGACAACCTCAGTGTTTATTCCCAGACTCAATTTAGTCTGAGCAAAAATCCTAATATCAAAATTCTGGCTCTGCTACTAAGAAAAAATGTTCTTAAGATTTTAAAACAAAGACAAGACGAATATTCTGACAAGCATGACGAAACAAGACAGAACACAACACATATGGTTTGGTGGGACCAGACAATAAAAAAAATGAAGCAGAAAAGCATGCAGGTAAAAATTAAAGCATGTACGGGGTGGATACTGTCAATATCCTAGATAAATAAAAGTATCTCAAAATTACGTTAGACTACAAAACACACCCAAAACTCAAATGGTTAACGAATTATGATTGATTTCTGCATTCTAATTGACTCCACACAAAATTCTAAAATTACCTTCGGGTGTCATGTACAAAGATCAGTCTTCCCTTCCTTCCACGCCATCCTCTCTTCCCTTATTTATCCCAAAACTATTCGTAATTCGTATCGTACGTATAACTTATAATTTCTCAGACTCTTTAGCACTCAGTCAACAGTCAACCAGTACAAATAAATACACTGCACTGTGCACTGGAGTCGAATTCCTCACTCGTCAGTAATTTTACGTTAGGACGTATAATTCGAAAAAAAAATTAATAAAACGCTCACTCCTTCCGTAAAAGTTAATTATGAAGAGGACGAGAGAGATCAGTTGTCCCCCGAGGATTTTTAATAACTTAACACGAATGAAATATTAATATTTTTCACATCACATTTTTAGTAGCTCAATTTATACACGAACGAATGACGTGTAAGATTTTGTTTTCTGGGTGCATGCTTCCGTTTCGCTTGAACGTAATAATTTTTTTGATAAATCATTAATGTTCGTGGTTCATCGAAAAGCACACAAAAAGGGATAAATACTTGATACGGACGACACAATATAAATTTAACTGGACGTAACATTGAAAACTCAAGCGATTATACTTTAGAATCAAAAGTCTTTTCCTAGTAATAGTATTCAAAATCCTTTCTCGTCGATATGTTATGGATTTGTGAGTCAACCAATTCGTTTTGATCTGCGTTCTGAAATTTAAAACAAGCAACGAATGAAACTAATTGTACTTGACACACAATAAAGCATAACAATTTCACAATAAGGATGGGCTCGTGTACATGGCCGTGCACAAAGCCTCGTCTCATCTAATCCAACGCCTGTTCTACTCAAATGTCAAATATGCCCCTAACTTTTACAACAATTATTATTTTTCGTTTGGAAATAAAATATGTTAATCAGAGCGCCATTCCTGACAAATTGTCCTGAGTCAGTTAAACGTTAAGAAGTGAAGCTGATGATTTACCAAATTATTACATCAGATGGTACGGATATTTGGTCAGATTTTTTCGGATTAAGAATCCGTTATCCGAATGGCGAATGTCAGCTCAGTTATAGTCGCCAATGCGTGATCTCATGGGTCCTATACATCTGTTTTGTTAAAGAAACTATGTCATCTTCTCTGACAGTTGATGTGGGGGAAATAAAAAAGCATGTAACAAGAAAAATTACCAAACTACCTGAAAAGCATCACTGATAATACAGGAAAGCGCATCTGTAAAAGTGAAGAACGAGTAATGCAAGCAAGCAAAAGCAAATTACACAAAGTCCTCAAAACGGGTCTCGTCTTTCGTTAGCCCGACCCTCAGGTTTTAACTGAATACAGAAAATTCTGGTCGAACTAGACATTTTGTATCCCCAATTCCGTTAAGGCTTCACCAAATGTGACCGAAACAAAGTAGAACATGACTAAATTACTTAAATACTATTATTTGCAGTAAAAATGAATTACCTGGTCTCGAAGAATCATTCCATTAATTTGTTTCAATTATCACGGCCAATTCTTTTCAAACGTCCTAGAATGTACGAAAATTAAAGGTAAAACATCATGCGATTAGTTTAGCTTTCAAAATTTCAAAATTAATTTGTTAAGTAAAACACTTAAAATAAATGTCACGAGTAAGACTATCTCAAACTGATTAATTTTACTTCAACGAACAGCGCAGGTATTACAACATGTTAGTAGTCTAGTCACTATAATTCTGCAGGGTTCGAATTAGGGTTGCAACAGTTAATCGCTTTCTCGCCATGCTAACACGTATGTAAAATTACAAAACCTGATGAATGCCGAGATTTCTTCAGATCTTTTGTTGTTCCATGAGTTTGGTAGATAATAAAACAGTTATCAATCAAGCTAAATTGTCGCGTCAGTTTTTCAGGTAGAAAAGAGAGCGCAAGAACGGCACGGGGAAAAAGGTACACTCTTGAGGTGGGATAAATTCCGTAATATATAAGATAAGATCATTTTGACACGGTAAAGTTTCGACAAGGTGTACGTAAAAGAGGAAGACAGAGAAATAAGAGTTCAAAAGTAACACAAAGAAAAGCATAATATTGTTGAACATTCCGCACGTCCGATTTTTGAACTTATAATATTAAAATTGTTAATAAGGACGATTTTGTGTTTATAACTCAACAATATTAAACTGAAAGCTCATTCGGTCTAAGAAGAGTATAGTCGCAAGGAAGCTCAATGAAAATATGGGAAGCTGAAAATGAATGAACTCTCAGGAAATAATGTCTTACACAATTTTATTCTGTTTCCAAAACATGAATACTACCATCAGTATCTCTTCTGAGTTTCACCTTCAAACTAAGACGCTCTTCGGGAGGAGATTGCAGGTCACAATGAAAGAATAAATGAAAGAAAAATAAAGAAACAGTCACAAGAAGGAGGCCAATAGCAACATTGTTACAATTAAAAGACGGAGATCCTTAACTATTTCTTAACTATCAGCGCTGTTTAGAAATTACTTAACCTTCTATGAATCTTATGACTTAAAGTCAATTTTCATTGATATAAAACTGTCAAATCGATATTGTATATTTCGACCTTCCCTGTATCTCGATCCATATTTCAAAATATACGATTTTAGAATGTTAAAGTTGTATGTAAATTACAACCAATGTATTACATAATCCCCGCGAAACTGGCGCCTGAAATGAAACCCTATCTAGCCGTTCCCTATCCCACGCGAACTAAAGTGAATTAGGAATTTCTACTCTCCCATTGTGAATTACGATGTGATAAAAATAATATTTTATCGTTTCCATACGACTTACTTCTATCAAGATTTCGTTGTAAGTGCGTGGCCACACGATTACGGGCGTCGTTGTATTCTAAATGAAGGCCCAGCCGCAGAATCATGGGGTTTTGTTCAACTAAATTGGTGATCTCCATTTCAATTTTGTTACCCAATGTCTGTTGTCGCTGTATTATAAACAAAGAGATTGAGTTTAGATTTTAGATTCAGTAATACCGATAACATTAAGATAAGAACATTGACTACGAAATCGTTTGCCAGCCAACTACCAACGCAGTCTACTGAAATGAATGTAAGTTGGCAAGCAAACACATGGCTGAAGTGAAAATATTGGAATACAAAGAATAAGATTCAAAGACTTACTTGATTGGAGGCCCTGAATTCCTCAACGGATTTGTGACTCAGCAGAGATTTCATAAGGGCGGCCAACGTCACTGGGTTCAAGTGGTTCGTCTCAACGCTTTAAAAATTAAAATGACAGAGTTTACCTTAAACCAACATTAACCCTCAAAGTAAACTAATGATTGCGCAGGGATTTCTCGATCATTTTGCAAGTTTTGAGCGGCAAGTCGCGCTTACATACTAAATGATGAACGTTATAACTTGCAGAACATTGCCGAGCGCTTTCGCTAAAATAATTGCTTCTGAAAATCGCACGATGTGACAAACGGAACTTCCAATAAGCTATTTTTACGTTCACTAGAAAAATTAGAGAAGAAATAATTTTGTTTCGCGAAAAATGTGAAGGTGAGGTTGCCAACAATAACATTTTAGAGAAGCAAAATAGAAAAGAAAGAAAAATTACTTAATGGTTCTGAGGGAAGAGTTCTTCTCAAGGACATCAGCCAATAGGAGCCCGCCTTTGTCTGAAAGCCCTGTGTTGCTCAAACTCAAGTGCTCCAAATGGGTATTGGACTTCATGGCATCGAAGAGGTTGGCAAATTCGTTTTCCAAGATCTAAGGAAACGGAAATGTACATAGTCAAGTATTCGGATAACCGAAGAAAATACATAAACCTCAACTTAAGAACATAATTATTTAATTATGAAAACTTTATATTTATCTGACATCACTCATCATGTTTCAAATTATTCCCACTTGCGAGTTGTCCAAAGTCAGGTGGCTGCACAAGTTCACAATATTAGACTTTCAAAAACTTGGCCAAATTGGCAACATATTTGACGGGGAAATCAAAATATGGAATGGACCGTGAAGGACTTGACCTCGCAGTCCTAGTGACATTTGAAGCAAGATGTACGAACGAATTTTGAACGGAATAAGAAATCGGTTCATGACAAATGTATCCTTTGACGTACTGGGATATTATTCAAGTTCAACTTGATGAGGTTGTAGTCATTGTCACGCAGCTGCTTGATGGACTTCTCCAAATCTGTCTGGTTCGGCGGCTCAAACGGTAAAGGCTTTGGCTGGTAAGCTTTAGCAGTTCCATTCCAACCGAGTCCACTCTTTGGTTTATTTAGCAACGAGTCGTGATACTGCTCTTGGTTCATCATTGAATGGAAACCCAATATTGCTATAATGAAAGAAATGAAATTATGTCAGGTGAAACTCGTACAATATACTTTTGCACTATGGTGACAAATAGTAGTGCTCTTATAATTGTCTAAAGTATGAAATAAACAAAGTCATGTCATTGATTACCAGCAAGGTCGACGAGTTCCTCTTCAGATGCAATATTTAGAGCTTGCTCATACTCGTCACCCAAGTCAATCGCAATTTGTTCTTCTTGCTTAGTCATCGGCTTCTCTGGTGGATTATATTTTTTCCCTCGAATTGTTCCAGCGATGTAAGGTTTCAACTCAGGTCGGTCGGGCGTCTCCGTTGCAATTTTATTAATGTAGTCAATTAATTGTTTCCTATTTAGTGGTCCCGTTGGATGCTTCTGGCAAGCATAACTTGTACGCTGATCAGCCGGGAGGAGGTTATCCTTCAAGAGAAAATAGTTTATTTTATTACATTACTAACCCAGAATTCTAGTTTCGATTATTGTGTCGCAGAAATCCTTATTCCGGCCTTGGCTTGAGTAAATATTTTTGTAATCGTGTAAAAATAGAATGTCAAAAAGTTAGAGGACAATCTCGCAATCCGCATTCGCGTGGACGTGACGACTGACAACTCAGTTGACAGATATCACAAACCCTGACACTCCGGGGTCGGAGAAGGATTAAAAGCCAGACAAGGAGAAGGCCAGAAACTGTTCTAATTCCTTTCGACTAGTACTGAACTAAAGTAGAACTGAATCCATCATCTTACGTCTGGATCAACATCTTTGGAGAGAATGTCAAGTTCTTCAGGTGATAATTGGGAAAGAAGTTCATCCACGTCCATTCGCTCATAGTCGGATAAATCCTTTCCGTACAGCAACTTCCTCGCTGTGGTTGTTTTAGTCATTGTGGTAGTCGCCGTCGTATTCTGCAAAAAATAAAGCATAAATTAATATTAAACAGTGACCGGAATACTCGGAGATTACTTTGCTAATTAAATTAAATACTGCATACTACATTCCTCTTTCTCCGATATTTCTGGTTTGATGTTCAATTAGTCAGAAGTGGGGAAGTATGTGTTATTACAACAAACGATAGATAAAAAAAATACAAAAACTGACTTTTTGCCACTTCCGAACTCACTGAATTCAACATAATCTCGGATACGGATAATCCGAATGAAAAATACAAGTGTAACGGAAGAAATATTTTATGCCCACAGTATGGTTCCTCAAGTTCGTTTCCCGAAAAGTAATTAATGTAAAACAGCTTGTCACACTGCATTATTGCAGTTTTCAACCAAAAATTATCATAATCTTTTATCAACAAATCCCTTATTGGAACAGTCTCAAAATGTTTGATCTGATAGTAGAGGCTAAAGCGAAAGAACAACGTTTTAATTTCCTATGATCAAATTACTTCTCCTATGCCAGTGCTGAAGAACTTATTACATATAATAATATTATATAAAATTTCCGAAAACAGAAACGTCTCGAAAACCATTCATGTTTAAAATTTTAAAATTTTATTTTTCTGGTGTTCAATGAGATGGCAGTTTTGTTAAATAAATGTGATCAGAAGAAAAAATCATCATTTTTTTAAAACGATAATCACTGACGTTACATCAACGTTAGCCTTCCGACTCGTACGATACGTTAGAAAAATGTTTGTACGAAATAGTTGAAGGTTAAATAATTTTAGGATTTTAGTGTCAAGATGTAGAATTATAGAGATGATTTTGTAGTATTTGGGAGGAACCCTGTTTTATGATAATAGTTGTAATCATAATTCGGTTAATTTTGGTTTCAAAGTGCAATGACATTTCAATTGGTGTTTTCAGTTGTCTTGCTGCAATACTCTTCAATTTTATAAGTTCAAGTGAATTAAAATAAAATTTGTATTCTCTTATTAAGGTGATCAGGATGAAGACATTCGGATAGCAATGATAGCATGTCGGAATGACCGGTCTGACAATGAAATCGAAATATGCAACAATGCAACTGTCACAAGGTCTCAACCTAAAAACCTAAACCTCCACCCAATATAAAAAAAAAGTAAATCCAGCGAAGACGCCGGTGTAGCAGGATGGGCGTACTACCCGGTTGGGTGTACTACCGTAGTACTTCCTGCCTAGGATGGGTGGACT